>JAXGGT010027156.1:0-14687 GCA_035583425.1 Marsdenia floribunda
ATTAATACCAAAATTAATATATTTAACTATAAAACTACAAAAATTAACTAATAAAAGGCACAAAATAGTACTAAAAATATAATATGTTTTTGCGTTATCAATCGTCCAGTATTGCGGACGATGAAGAATCATTTGTGAGTAGGGGATCATTTAGGATTAGCCAGGTGATGGATCGTCTAGATACATGAGTCAAAATGAGGATCCTTTGTATGAAAATTCATCTAGTAATGGTGAACCATCTATGAAACTATGTGTTGTCAATAGGCATAGGGGAGCAAGAATAAATGGCCTTGGAAAAGTTAGATGATGTGGCTGGCGAGTTAGGAGACAATGGGTGGCAAAAGGGGGAGGAAAAAAGCAACTCTAGTTATTGCAGTGTGTTGGACGATGTGCCGATAGATGAAGGGGATGAAGGAGAAGAACACTATCTTGAAAGGGATGAAAGATGGGTAGTGAAGGATTGTGATAGTACATTATCAGACGATGATGATCGTTTTCCTGCAGAAGAAAAAGAGAAAATTGATTTTCATGGAATCAGGATAATGAAAATGGGGTATCTTCACTCAAAGAGTGATACATGATATGGAGTCGTGTATAGATGTCACAGGCTAGAGGTAGTGATGACTTATATTTATGAAGAGGATGAGAATCTGGTAAATTTATATGAATTGTCCAGAGACAAAGTGGCGACTGCTGTGCCAGACATTGTTCTTAGTGAAGAGAAGGAAAAGAAAGTTGGTGTTGCACAGTACTTGGTGATGGAATCTGATTTGGATGAAGAGAAAAGAAAGCCTATTACTAGCGGATTATGAGGATAGTGATGAATATGAGATCATTTACCCTGGGGTTGGGATGAAAGCGAATGATTGTCCGAACGATGTTGTGGTATTTTAAATAGTACAATCGAGAGCAGGGCTAAGATTTCCGTTACATATGTTATTTGAAGATATTGTAAAGTTTTGGTAGATTTAGCTTGGACAAATTTTTCCTAATGGTATTAGAGTGATAATTGGTTTTATTATTTTGCATAGAATAAGCGGGGTAGTCATAAGCTTAGATACTTTTAGACATTTCTTCGTGATTCAACAAAGATATGGAATGAAAGAGGGACAGGGCTTTTATTACTTTACTCTTCGTCCAGGGTCAGCACCTCTGATTGATCATCCGACGAGTGTTCATGGTTGGAAATGTTAATTTTTTTACTTGAGGCATATGGCTTTTGCAGATGAGGGTTTGTTATAGCCATGGAATTATAGACATTGTATGTATAATGACTTTAGGAGATATGCAGGACGTGTACAGATGGGTAATGATGTAATGAAATTGAATACATTGTGGTTTGCTTTGGACATTTACTTGGATTAGCATGCTGGTTTGCTTGAGGCAGCGGGGTTAGCAAGGGATTATGTGGTGAAACTCTCTTGGCTAAGTAAGGAGGGATCTTATCTTGAATGTTATGGTTTTACATCATGTTTGTTTTTGTCTATCTTATAGACGATTGGTATAACTGAGTTATCTTGTCTATAAAAGGGCAAGTGCAATGCAAGTAATTGCAAAAGCTCTTTTGGCCAAGAAAAACAAAAGGAAAATGGATGATGGTAATGTGATGAAACCGTGTTGTAAAATTTTAACTAAACCTCCTTCAAAGGGAAGTTATTCATTTGATGGTTTATTTTTTTATGCCCCAAGACAATTTGTAGAGAATCAGAAAAAATCAAAAGGTGATCTTGGAAAGAGAGACAATGGATCCAGTTCAGCTAAGGTAGTGGTCAGTAAGGGATCATTTGTTTGGGAAGGGAGCATCATCTTAGAAGGATAATGTTTCGGGGTTAGGTGGAAGGTAACTCCAAAGAAGGATATGGGAGCTGGAAAAAATGTAAGCATTTTGGAAGAGACGATGGGAAAGGAAGTGCTAGTGATGAAAGAAAGTGATAAGGGAAAGGGCAAAGTGGCGAATGCAAAAATCCCAAAGGATAAAGGGATGAAATTTGTCCCGGATTGGAATGTGATGATAAAAGGAAAGTTGATGAATGTAAGGGAGTTTGAAAATTATCTGTTACAAAGTTGTCCACCGAGCAAAACTACAGTGTTGGGCAAGTATAGCATGGTTGATTTTGAGGGGTACTGGTTGAGAAGACAATGTGAGGTAAGTTTTTACTTGTGTGAGTGTGGAGACCTTTATAATTAATATGTATGTGTTTTCATGAAAAATTTGTAATTTAATTATTATCTTTGTTTTTTGCAAAGTTGGTTTGCGGATACGGAAATGTTTTGGCTTTGCAATCGCATTAAAGAAAAGGTTGAGAAGGAAATAACAACACGAAGAAGTTTGAAAGAAGACTTGGACGAGGTGTCATCGTCCAAATAAAAATTGGAAGAGGAGCTAGCGTTGGAAAAAAGAAAAGTTGAATCTTTGAAAAAGGAAGTGGATGAGTTGAAAAAGGCTATTGGAAGTTGGGAAACAAATGTGTGCACCAAAAATGCCCTTATGAATTTCTTGTAGAATGTCATTGCCTTCATTTTTAGTTACACATTTCAATAATGGCCAAGAGAAACCTCTTCTGTATAATTAATCTTTCAAAATGGTGAATCTTGAAGCGGAATATCTTATCTTTTTTACTGCTAGGTGATCATCTGGAAGGAGTCTGTTTTTTATGTATGAAAAATTAGGTGTCATCCAGGTGATTTCAATATTTAAGGTCATGAAAATAGCTTCGTCAGAGGTTCCATTCAACAACCTTGTATGGAGGATCCAGATTTCAATTTTGACAAAGCATTAGCTTCTATATTTTGTTGACATAGAATGTGTTCTACTTTATGGTATTCAAAAGATGATACTAAACTTTGCACTTTGTCTAAGTATTTCTTCATATTTGCTTCCATGGTCTCATATGAGGCGTTCATGTGTCCAATAAATATCCGAGAATTAGTCTTTACTATGAGATCACGAATGTTGAGGTTGATAGCAGTACGGAGGGCAACCAATAAAGCTTCATATTCAGATTCGTTGCTTGTGAGGAGAAATTGTATTTCAATGCATAAGCGAGACAGATAACTTGAGGGTTCTACAAGATGAATCCTGTGCCTATCAAATAGGTTGAGGAGGATCCATCAGAGTAGGCAATCCAACAATCATGCAGAGTAGGGACATGAATATCATCACGAGACATAGGTAGTGTCCCAGGGATAGTGCATTCCAATAGAAAATCATAAAGAGCCTAAGCTTTAATAGCCTTTCAAGAACGAAAATCAATGGTTTATCACTCATCAAAAAAAAAAAAAAAAATCAATGGTTTATCCAGATAGTTCGATAGCCTCTTTCATCAAGCGACCTGAGGCATCTAGGCTATGTATAACTTGTTGTATGGGGACATTTGTATACACAAGGATGTCGTGACCTTGGAAATATGCTATTAATTTGCGAGATGTAATAATCAATATCAAAACATATTTTTCAACGGTTGAGTAACGAAGTTCTGGCCCTTGTAACAAATGAATTAAGTAATATACGGGATGATCTATGTTTTCCCTTGTGATGGAGAGGACAAAGCTTAATACTTCTTCAGAAATAGAAAGGTGCAGATTTAAAGCTTCATCTAGTTTTGGAGAAACCAATAGTGGTGGAGTGCCTAGATAAGTTTTGAGATCTTCAAAAGCTTGTTGACATTCTGTGGTCCAAACAAAAGCAGAAGATTTTAGATTACGAAGTACTCGGTAGAAAGGAAGAGATCATTCTCCTACTTTTGCTAAAAATCTATTGAGGGCTTTGATGCGACCAGTGAGTATCTGAACATCCTTCACATTTTAGGCAGGTCGCGTATCAAATAGAGCTTGAATTTTTAACGTGTTGGCCTCAATTCCCTTATGTGACACCAAGTATCCAAGGAATCTACCAGCTGCTACGCCAAAAGAATATTTCTTTGGATTAAGCTTCACGCCATGAGATCGAATGGTATTGAAGGTTTCTTGTAAATCACCCAAGAACTCCGGTGTCTCTTTTGTTTTGATTAGAAAGTTGTTAATGTATGCTTCCACATTTCTTCCTATTTAAGCAGCGAACATTCTATTCACCATGTTTTGAAATTCTGCGCTTGCATTTGTAACAATATAATCCATTAGGGGTAATAAAAGAAGTCTTATCTTCGTCTTCATCGACCATTTGGATTTGATGATACCCTTTATGAGCGTCTAGAAAACATAAAAGTACATGACCTGATGTAGCATCTACCATCTGGTCAATTTTTAGCAGTGGGAATGGATGTTTTGGGATCTGTTTATTCATGAATGTGAAGTTAATACACATTCACCAAGATCCGTCTGATTTAGGAACAAGAACTGGGTTGGAAACCCAAGTTAGGAATCGAACGTTGCGAATGATGCCAGCACTCAATAAATCGGCAACCTCTTTCTTGATGGCGTCTTGGCAATCCATAGCAAAAAAAAAACCTTCTTTTATGGACGATGGGTTTCAAAAAAGATGGGATACCGAGATGATGTTTAGCAAAATGGCAGGGAACGATGCCCAAATCATTGGCGAACCAAGCAAAAATGTCTTAAAAATCAATGTGAATTTGTTTAAGATCTTGTTTAAGTTGTGGGGAAGGTAATGTCCTATCTTCAACACTTTTTTTACTTGACCTATGATTGGGAATTCTTCTATTTCTGCTGCTTGTTCAATTCTTTGGACTGGGGAGCATTGAAATTCTCTGCTATCTTGGAGGACTTAGCTTCTTTAATGGCAGTCATGAAACAATTTTGTGCTTGTGTAACGTCACCCTGTATTGTGTGAAGAACTCCATTGATTTCCATGCTAACTTCATTTTTGAATGTACTTATGTGAGCTTGCATTTGATTGAGGCCTGGTCTTCCTAAGATGACGCGGTATGCAGCGGAAGCGTCTACTACTAAAAAGTCAACCAATTGGATGGATGATAAAATTGTGTGTATTTCCCCACTTAAAGTGCAGCCATACCAGAACATCGACGAACATTGTGTTTCCTGTAAACTAGATGAGAGGTGTGCGGTCGCCAGAGATAGAAGATGTTGGGATGTTCATTGCTCAAATGGCATCTAGATAAATGATGTTAGTCGAGCTTCCCATATCCACCAAGATTCGCTTGACTAAACGATCGGCAATATTCAAAGAAATAACTAACAAAACATTATCATTAGCACAATTTGTGCATTGTCATTTCCCCTAGTAACCGATTTTTGGGGACGTGATGAAGCACCCGAAATCATGTTGATTACTTTCAGGGGTTTTTGATGAAGCACCCGAAATCATGTTGATTACTTTCAGGGGTTTTTCGCCCCTTTTTGATCGTCTAGACTTATCAATGTATTCTTGGAAATGACCCTTATGTATGGCTAACTCAATATTTCTTTTTAAGGAGAAAAAATCGTCCGTATAATAACCAATATCATTATGATATTTGCAAAATTTTTACTGGTCCCTCTTGTCTCTGGGTGAAAGCAAAGGTCTTGGGGGAGGGAGAAGATCAATGCCCTTCAATTCCTATAGAATGAGAGATCAACTAACAGTCAAGGGTGTAAAATGCTGATGATCCTCTTTGGGAGTGGGGGTGAGATGAGGAAAATATTTGTCTCCAAATTCGGGGTCATTATGGATACTCATATATACTCTTGGCCGATTATCTGTTCATGGTGAAGGTTGGAACAACGAACTAATAAGGGTTTTTGTTCTTAGCTTTTTCATTATGCGACTACCCGTAAAATGTTGGAGGAATAGATTGCCCAATTGATTGAAAGAGGTAATGCTTTTAGACAGTAAAGATAAGAACCAATCTAACACTTGACCACTTAATGAACTGGTAAAATAGAGACATAGAAGCATATCATCGGCGGATTGAGTCATCATTATTATTGTATAGCGTTTGATGTGCTCTTCAAGATCAGAAGAACTGACGAACTTATCCATTAATGGAAGCTTAAAAGCTTTAGGCATAGCTACAGAAAGACAAGCATCCGTTAAAGGATTGGATTTCAAGATGTTCCATTGGCATTTGGAAGCCGGAGGTGTGAGAGAGATGTGTAGCATCTGATCATGCGAGCCTGCTGTCAGCATTAATGCAATAGGCAGGTGAGGGGGAGCTTGTGGGCTGAAGTTTTTAGGTTGTTAGCTGTAGTCTGCAGATCGCCCGAAAGTGTGGTCAACTCATCTTGGCAGATGGTCATTAGCTGGAGGATGCTTGGGGTTGTCTAAGATGGGGTTGAGCTGAGCACTGGTGACAGAGTGTGTAGGAGAAGTCTACTGCATCTTTCACTTCCCTTGAGAAGATGAAGCCCCACCAATGGAATAAGTACGTTGATCTTTGGATCAGTTAGGGGCTTTGTGATAGCAGGAAGCTTCAGTGGCATTGATGGGGCGAGAGGTGTAGTTTGCAGAGTCTATAAAGAGGACGGGTAGATTGATCGGCTTAGAGGGAGCAAACATCTAGGAGGGATGGAAGATGGTATCCCCTAGTAGGAGGGGTGAGCTGTTCGTCTGGGGATGTGAGAGACGGATCCATTATACTGGGGAAGAGAATGAGTTTAGATAAAGAATACGGTGGGCGCCAATTGTGATATGGAGCCTAACCTGGGCTGAGGTTCAATTGGTCTTTTTAGCGTATCTTCCCTCATCGACTACCGAGCAATGTCCAATATCCTACAAAAGCAAAGTCAAGGTGGGGTTGGACCCTGGATGGCTCCTCCAGTGTTGAAGTTAGAATAGGTCAAAGCCCAAGAAAGCAGTAATTAAAAGTCCAAAAAGGGTCAAAGTCCACTTACCTGGTTAGAGTTATCTTTAATATATTTATAGAGTTAAGGATGAGCAATAATTATATAATGTTCCGATGTGGGATTACGTATCTTTATCATTATAGGAAAAGGATTAGGAAACTAATAATGAATATTATAATAATGTTCAATAAAAATAAAATAAAATAATAATATTATCATAATACCCTTTAAAAATAAAATAAGGTAAAGAATATTACTAGAGTGCAACACGTGGACATTTAGGGTCGGGGTCACCCATCCTAGTACTACTCTTAACTTTGGATTTCAAATTAGATTGGGTACATCAGTGCTTGTATAATTGCACCAAAAAGAACATAAATAATACATTCAAAACGGATAAACTACAAGAAAGTTATGGCTATTTAAAGATTTTGCCCAACTGACGGTAAAAAAAAAAAAAATGAAAAAGGAATGCAACATAAGGACTTCCCAAGGGGTCACACATCCTAAAGCTACTATCACCCAAACACGCTTAACTTTGGCATCCTAATAGGATTCGGTACATTAGTGTTAGTATGATCGCACCCAAAATAGGTGTAATTTATGTTATTTAAAAGAAAAATTCTATGAAGATAAGAAGATTAATACTAAAACGGTGGAAACTGACGTCTTTTAGAAAAATGAACAAGAAAAGACAAAAACATATATAATACATTCAAAACTGATAAACCATAAGAAAGTTATGGCTATATAAAAATTTCGCCCAACTGATGGAAAAAAAAAAATGAAAAAGGAGTGTAACACGAGGACTTCCCAGGAGGTCACCTCCATCTAAGTAGTCCTCTCCCCAAAACACGCTTAACTTCAAAATTCTAATGGGAGCCAATGCATTAGCGCTAGTGTGATCACACCCAAGCAAAATCTTTAAAAGTCATAAATTTCTTAATCTGTCCAACTTTAGAGGTTTTTTCTTTTAAATAGCATATATCGCGCCCAAAGTAGGAGGCACGATATATGCTATTTAAAAGAAAAAACCTCTGAAGATGGAAAGATTAATAAATTTATGACTTTTTAAAGATTTTTCCCAACAGACAGTAAAAAAAAAAAAATGAAAAAGGAGTGCAACATGAAGACTTCCCAAGGTGTCACCCATCCTAGTACTATTCTCGTCCAACCACACACTTAACTTCGGAGTTTTGAAGGGATCTAATGCATTAGTGCTAGTATGATCGCACCTAAAATACAAGGCGCATTTATGCTATTTAAAAGAAAAATTCTTTGAAGATGGGAATATTAAAACTAAAATGGTGGAAATTGGACGTCTTTTAGAAAAATGAACAAGGAAAGAGGTAAAACTTATATAATATATTCAAAACGGATAAACAATAAGAAAGTTATAGCTATGGGAGCTAATGCATTAGTGCTAATGTGATCGCACCCGAAGTAGGAGGCATGATCTATCCAAGAAAAAATATATGAAGATGGAAAGATTAAAAAAGTTATGACTTTTTAAAGATTTTGCCCAACAAACAGTAAAAAAATGAAAGAGGAGTGCAACATTTGGACTTCCCAAAGCATCACCCATCCTAGTACTACTCTTGTCCAATCACACACTTAACTTCAAAGTTCTAAAGGGATTTGATGCATTAGTGCTGGTATGATCGCACCCGAAATACGATGCATGATTTATGCTATTTAAAAGAAAAATTCTCTGAAGATGAGAATATTAAAACTAAAATAGTGGAAAGTGGACATCTTTAAGAAAAATGAACAAGGAAAGAGGTAAAACTTATATAATACATTTGAAACGGATAAACAATAAGAAAGTTATAACTATAGGAGACAATGCATTAGTGCTAGTGTGATCACACCCGAAGTAGAAGGCGTGATCTATGCTATTTAAAAGAAAAAAATTTATGAAGATGGAAAGATAAAGAAAGTTATGACTTTTTACAGCTTTCACCCAAGATAAAGAAATTTTTGAGCCCCAGATGCTTTCTCACCTTAGGCTCTTGTTCCTTGGGGTGAGTCCCCAATTGGCCCTCAATGGTGGACATAAACCTCTTTTCGGCATCACCGACCAGTAGGTCCTTCCCAGGAGAGCACCACAGTTTGACCAAGAACTGATTCGTCAGAGGGAAGAAAGGGAAGCTAACACTACTCTCCACTATGACCAATTTGTCCCTCCATTCCACCTTGTTTGGGGGGGGGGGGGGAGTCAAATAGTTTAACCTACGTTAGTTGGGGTTGGATAAATATGGTGTTGGGGATCACCATGACAAGATGAAAGAACATGGAGAAAAGAAGCTTTGAGGGCTCAACTTCGAATCTGTAACACAATGTGGCAAAGCAAGTGATTGTCCTAACTGTGTTAGGATGAAGATGGGCGGGTTGGACTTGAAAATACAACATAGGACTGCAGTGAGACCCTTCTCCCGAGCCCGGGGCCAGTGCATTGGCGAGTGGTTTATTGTCTATGCAAAGGCATTGCCCTTGTGCTTGAGAGGTGTTATAAGTGTCGGGGATACTTATGGAATGCAGACTTAGGCATTTGAGACCCATGTGTTGGGGTGACTCAAATGGTGTCATGCTTGTGCACGCATGGCATGCCTTGGCTGTGTGCCGTGGCTATGGAGTGGGTCAGACTTGAGTGGCTCACAAGGGTTCGATGGTTTGATGGACAGACTGGGCTGGTAGACTCAGATGGTTCGGTGACATGATGGGTTCGTGTGGGTTAGCCGTGACCCTGCAGTGGTGCGGATTGGTGCAGACCATGGTCAAGTCAGGCAGGCAGTTCAACTAGAAGACTTGGTCAACAGGGAAGGTCCTAGAAGGTTCTAGAAGGTTCCAGAGAGTCCTAGAAGATGGAGACTTGGTCTCTTGACCTAGTGGACCTAGGAAGCTTCACGGGCTTAGGCTACGGGCCTCGAGGATCTCTATACATGTGTCACGATCTCGGCCATCGGTGAGAGCCCCTCTTCTCTATAAAAGGAGAGAGCTCATTCATTTGTAATGATTCTCATTCTCATATTCTCAGAGTCTCTAGTGTAGTTAGAGAGAGAAGCTCTAGAGTGTAGTTCTAGAGAGAGAAGGATGTGAAGGCATAGGTTAGATAGGCTAGCTGTGTGCTTATTCCTATCTGGGCTAGGGGTGTTAGCCCGAGTGACCTCTGTTTGTAGGCACTCATAGTTGTAATTCTTTTCTATTTGGAATATAGTGAAAAATTGGGCGCCTTACCCGTAATTACTTGTGTTTACTTATTTATTGCCTTCTTTCCGCAACGTCTGACCGAAGGAAAGTGTTTGTTCTTGGCCTATGCGTGTCGAGACATACACCTCGTGACAAAGTGGTATCGAAGCTCAAGTGTTGAGATCTATTGCGAGAATTGCAAGTTCATCCGTTGAAGCATCCGGTGAAGGAAGTCAAGGAGTGCATTTGGATTCTTCTCCAAATGTCCATGCTGGATCTAGTGATCGATTGATGAGGTTAGAAACCCTTTTCTTGCATTTGGTTCATGCAGTTGGTATTTATGAATATCGCAGCAATGCGCCAACGCTAGTGGAGCAGATTGGCATGTCTTCTTGTCTGGGAAGGCTCTAAGACACTATTGAGAGCTTGAGAGTCAACATCAATTTGTTGAAAAGGGTACTGAATGACATGGAGACTACTGCTGGTGCCAGTAGTTCCAATTCTGGTAAGTCCAGAGTTAAGATTCCTAAACCCAAGGCCTATGATGGTGTTCGAGATGCCAAGGTGTTCCAGAACTTCATTTGGGATGTGGAGCACTACTTTGAGACGACAAGGATACTGGTGGATGAACAAGTTGCGATTGCAACTATGTACCTGACAGACAACTCCAAACTGTAGTGGCGAACAAGGGTAGCAAACCCGAGGAAGTCTAGGGTACGGACATTTACAGAGTTAAGGGCAGAGATGATGGAACGATTCTTGCCGAAGAATGCTGCTTGGCAGGCTAGGGAGAGCCTCAAGAGATTGGAATAGATAGGGACTGTTCGTGAGTATGTGACAGAATTCTCTTCTCTCCTTCTTAACATTACTGACATGTCCAAGCAGGACAAGTTGTTCAACTTTTTGTCAGGGTTGAAGAAGTAGGAGAGAGTGGAGCTTATGCGACAAGACCCACAGAATGTTGCTGAGGCCTTTGACATGGCTGATAGATTGACAGATTCTCAAGATTTGTTTCCCCCTGAATCTGAGAAGAGGGAGTTTCCAGTCAAAGACAAGGGTAAGTCGTCATGGAACGAGACTGAATGGAAGAAGGAAGACTTTGTTGAGAAGCCAAGGAATTCTGGTACGTCTAAGGAAGGCAAAGTGAAGTGCTACAACTGTAGAGAGTTTGGGCATAAGTCATTTGCATGACGGAATTTGGCTGCAGTCCAAGTTCGTGAGTCCAGTGGGACAAGAGGGGAGTCACCTGTGCGTTTGAATCCTATTCAATAATGCAATGTCATCCAGACGAAAGTAAGACCAAGGGTTGCACATGAGTTGATGTATGTGCATGTGTTGTTGAATGGTCATAAGATGTTGGCCATGGTTGATTCTGGAGCGACAAGTAATTTTATCGCAGATAGGAAAGCTACTCGATTGTAGTTGGCACTGCAAGATAGCCCCCATACCATCAAGACAGTGAATACTGAGGAGCAGTGAGTGAAAGGTAGTGCGATGGTTGAGTTGAAGCTGGAGACATGGAAAGGCCAGTGTGAGATGACGGTCATTCCACTCGATGATTTTGACTTACTTTTGGGACTCGAGTTTTTGGCTATGGCCAAAGTGGCGGTGATGCCACACTTGCAGGGATTGATGATCATGAACGGGATAGCGCCTAGCTTTGTGCAATGTATGTACAAAGATCCTTCACTAAAGGAGGACAAGGGATTGTTGTCTACTGTGCAACTGAAAGATGGGTTTAGACATTGTGAGCAGAGGGAGTTGGCTCTTCCATTGAAAGAGGCGGATGCTGTGTGTCAAACGTTGCCTAGAGCTGTGTCCAAAGTGTTAGATAAGGTTACAGACACGAAACCCGAGGAGTGCTATTGGTCATCAAATTGAGGTGGTGCCTAGAGTTGTACCATGGAAGGCAGATAATTCTTTGCGGTCCCGTGTGAACTACAAGGCAAAGAAGAAGTTGACTACAAAGAAGGCTAGTTGGCAAGAGTTACTGGCGGAATGTGGCCTTGAGTTGGTGTACAAACCATGGCGAGACAACTTAGGAGCAGATGCTTGGAGTAGAAGGGTGTCATGTTTAGCCCTTACTACTACTCATGATGCACTTGGAGATACGATTGCCGAAGCACGTAATGATTTGTCTTTGATGCAACTAAAGGTGAAGCAGCGGTCAACGAGGATGTCGACATCTTCAAGTGGGGGAGGTTTGTGAGATCCTTTCTCCCGGGCCCAGGGGCAGTGCATTGGCGAGTGGTTTATCGTCAGTGCAAAGGTATTGCCCTTGTTCCTGAGAGGTGTTATAAGTATCGGGGACACTTATGGAATGCAGACTTAGGCATTTGAGACCCATGTGTTGGGGTGGCTCAAATGGTGTCATGCTTGTGCACGCATGGCATGCCTTAGTTGTGTGCCTTAGCTATGGAGTAGGTCAGACTTGAGTAGCTCACAAGGGTTCGATGGTTCGATGGACAGACTGGGCTGGTAGACTTAGATAGTTCGGTGACATGATGGGTTCGTGTAGGTTAGCCGTCACCCTACAGTGGTGCAGATTAGTGCAGACCATGGTCAAGTCAGGCAGGCAGTTCAGCTAGAAGATTGGTCAACAGGGAAGGTCCTAGAAAGTTCTAGAAGGTTCCAGAGAGTCCTAGAAAATGGAGACTTGGTCTCTTGACCTAGTGGACCTAGGAAGCTTCACGGGCTTGGGCTACGAACCTCGAGGATCTCTATACATGTGTCACGATCTCGGCCATCGGTGAGAGGCCCTCTTCTCTATAAAAGGAGAGAGCTCATTCATTTGTAATGATTCTCATTCTCATATTCTCAGAGTCTCTAGCGTAGTTAGAGAGAAGCTCTAGAGTGTAGTTCCAGAGAGAGAAGGATGTGAAGGCATAGGTTAGATAGGCTAGCTGTGTGCTAGATAGTTGTGCTCTTGTTCCTATATGGGCTAGGGGTGTTAGCTCGAGTGACCTCTATTCGTAGGCACTCATAGTTATAATCCTTTTTTATTTGGAATATAGTGAAAGGTTGGGTACCTTACCCATAATTACTTGTGTTTACTTATTTATTTCCTTCTTTCCGCAACGTCCGACCAAAGGAAAGTGTTTGTTCTTGGCTGGTGCGTGTCGAGACATACACCTCGTGACAACTACCAAGAAGGGGTCCATGGGAAGCCGCAACCTAAACTCAAAGTGTTGCATTGGGATTGGGTCCTAGTTCGGAGACATGGTCTAGTACTTTCAAAGAGGAAGACTTGAAACCTTGAGACACCCCCCCATAGGAAAGCCTGACCCACGCAGCCTTTGACTGAGTTGATAAGCTCTGAAACAAAGCATACAGCGAGACTTTGGTGTACTCCTCCTCTTCCACTTCTTTCCCCCTTTCAGCTTTAGGTCCATTGACATCCATGACTGCGACCTCACATACCTTAGTCTCTTTCCTCACCTGAAGGGGTAGTTCATCTTCCAAAATGGTCACGCTATCACTGCCAAGGGCCACCACCTAGTTGGTTCCCTCGGACTCTTCCCCACTTTGTTATGTAGCATCCCATGACCTCCTAACCTCAACTTCTTGGTCCAGGGACATCAACAACTACTCATTTATCCCTATCACCTCACTATGTTGAGTAATCCTCACAATTTTCTCAAGGTAAATTTTTAAAACCTAACCAAGCAAAGGGACTACTTCACAAATTTCTTTGGCGGAAGGCTTTGGGTTCTTGAATTTTTGACACTGTTGCACCTTTGGAGGCCTAAAACCAAAAACCAATCCTAGTCCAATAAAAAAAAATGAAAAGGAGTGTAAAGAAAAAAAGCTAGTCATAGAAGAAGCTAGTCAGAAACTGCAAGAACACTGATGAAAACAACTTCACGAGAGGACGCAAAGAAAATGCTCTCAGTTTGCCTTACTCTACTCTGCTTTTAGCTGCAGAGAGAAAATTCTTAAAATACCAAAGTGAAAATGAAAGAAAATGAACCTGGACTTTTGAATAAAAGAAGAAAGAAGGAAAAAATGTTTGCTAATAATGGCGCACAGGACATGAAGTATTTAATGTTACAATGTTCGAGCAAGCGCGAAGCCCAAGCGGATGGTTCTTAAATGATGATAGTTTTCTATCCGAACACCAACGATTTTTGAAGGAATTTCAAAATGAAGGGATATCTCCATTTCAAAACGGGTTGCCACTGAGAGAATCAAAGGTGAAAATTTCCACAAGTTTGCTAGCTCAGGGCTCTAGTTCGATCTAGGGACCTTGCAGGCCCACAGTTATCGCTTGGAGACACTCTGAGGTTCCCAGTTAGGGGCACGTCACCAAGGATGTGAGCTTGAGTGAGTGAAACTCAGGGCAATAGTCACTTTTAGGTCTCCATACTGAGCATTTAATGAGTCTGACAAGAGCATAGAGGAGTACATTTGTTTTCTGCCTCATGTGGAGCATGAGCGTACTTCCTGAGACAAGTGTCATGCTCCTGTTGGTCACACAACACCATAAAATAACAGTAAACCTCCATCATGGGGGATTCTAAACTCTATTATTCTAAACATGGAATATTCTCCATACCCAGCATAGTTGGGATCTTCCATATTATACTTACTAATTTAATCTTCGGAGGGTCATTATCGGAGACTCCTCCTCCGGTCAGTGACTTTGTTGGTAGCTGATTGGGCAACCTATTATGACATCTAGTAAAGGATAAATTCGCGGTTGTCGTCAAACCAGCCAAGATTAATTTAAAAACTAGAAAGCAATATAGTGCTCACCA
>JAXGGT010027174.1:0-14681 GCA_035583425.1 Marsdenia floribunda
TTCACCTGAAAGTTTTTTTTTTCCCCCTTGTGATGATAATAATATGGAGAATGTACTGGGCAAAAAAGATTCTGGAATGGACAAATGGACCTGAGGAAGCTTTGGCCATTGCAATTTTCCTCAATGACAAGGTATCATCTCTTGGAACTTTGATGAAATTAAAAGA
Source organism: Marsdenia floribunda (assembly GCA_035583425.1). Taxonomy (NCBI): domain Eukaryota; kingdom Viridiplantae; phylum Streptophyta; class Magnoliopsida; order Gentianales; family Apocynaceae; genus Marsdenia; species Marsdenia floribunda. Next base: position 167 of record JAXGGT010027174.1, read on the forward strand.
CTATTTTTTTTCCTTAACTGATGGAATTCTTGAATGTATTTTTAGTATGAAATAGATGGGAGGGATCCTAATGGATATGTTGGCTGCATGTGGTCGATATGCGGTGTCCATGACCAGGTTGGTTGAAAACAGACTTCTAGTTCTGCAAATCCTTTTTCTTTTTTTTTTTTTTTTTGTCGGAAATATGAAATTTGTACTGGTTTATTTATATGCAGGGCTGGAAAGAACGCCCAGTCTTCGGGAAAATAAGGTATATGAACTATGCAGGATGCAAGAGGAAATTTGATGTAGATGGGTATATTTCTTATGTGAAAAGGATAGTGGGTGAAAGTAAGAAAAGGAAAGCTGAAGTCTTCTTGCTCGCATCTCAGTAAATAACAAGTAGCTGTTACAGGATGGTGTTTAGGCTAGGAATCTAACAATGGGTTCTTCATGTTATTATAGTTTCTGGTTGAGGGAGCTTTCTTTCTAAATTTTACTCTTTGCTGCTAATTCTGTGATTCACGTCAGTCAAAACTAATCCAAAATCGTTTGCAGTGTTATTTTCTTCAAACATATATGTAGTGATCCTCTTTTGTCATCCTAAGTGATTTTTCTTCTATCTAATTTTTCCCTACTATAGAGAATGTAATTTGTTTCATTTACATTTTATTTTTCTTGAAACGGAAATATTGATGAATATTGCGTTTAATATCATCCCACTGGTGAAAAGGGTTAATAAAAATGAGCATCACATAAAATAGTGGTTTTATTTTAATTCAAGATTATGATTTCCTATCAGACTTTTATATACAAAAGAAAAAAAAAAAGAAGGGTCTACATTTTCCTTTCATCGTGGCGAATAATCTTTGTATAGTTTTACTTTCTTTTTTTTCCCCCCGGTAAGTTCTTTGTGTAGTTTTACTTGCTAATGGATGATCACCCAATTAGGTATTTAGCACCACCACTACATAGAGAGCAAGTCTTAACGGTAGTATGTAACCAGGATCTTGTTCCCTACAAACAAAACAGCCTCTAACAGCTTTCCCTAAATCTCCTCATCTTCCCGTTTCAACCAAATCTAAAATAAAATAAGCAATTGGCCACAGTAGCGGGTCTCTCCGAGAGTTGGCATCATAATAGGCTTAGTTTAACAATACCAATTTTAGTCTATTCACAGGTAGACTGAAAGATATCATAAAATAATGGATCATCACATTTACAGGACGGTTTGCACGTTTAAATCAGGTTGTAAATGCAGTTAAAACAAAATAGACAAGAATGCTGAGAATTCTGTTACTTTCAAGTAAAAGATGCTCCAAAAGAAATGAAAGAATAAACTCCAGCCAATCATTCTGAAGAGAATGTTATCATACAATATGCAAGAGATTGAAAGAAACTGAAAATAGTCCCGATCGTAAAAGAATACTATGCACACGGACAGCTTCTATGGCCTCAACAGATCAATTACAACACAAAGCCAACAAGCAAGAGTCTGGATACAACCAAATGATATATGCATATTGTTGGGGCAAAATCAAAGTGGTTTCTGGACCTCAATACACAACCAGAAACCAGGCTTGAAAAATTGCTCCTCCAGTTTCGCTGTCATTCTATCTTTATATTTGAAGATCATCCAGTGAGATTTCTTGTGCAGTCAAGAGCTTCAATTTCTGCCATAAGATAATTATTAGAACAGCCCAGAAGTACATTTTCTATCACTATGCCAACATAAAAGGCATATAATTCACCGACTCAAAATCCAGCATTCGTTTGACCTAGTTGTAGGTTGTCCTCACACAATAACACTCAACTTCAGTCATACACTTGCCACATGCTAACCAAAGTAGTTTCTATATTTTACAAACTGCAATAAATTAAATTGCCAAAACTAAACTCACTCCTAAAATTTGTACAAGTCAAACAAAAATACTCCCTCTGTCGAAAATTTCATGGCAATTATTATATTTATAGTTATCACAAAATACTTATCAATCTTCAAATGTATTCATTATTTTTTTTTCCAATCTATCCTTAATATATTGCTTTCGTATATTCTAATAGATCAGTGAATATTTTGTAAGGACATATTGAACATTTCATACTATGTTCCAAAGATTTTAACAATTCCCTAGTTCGCATGGTTTATACTGACATATTTTGAGACGAAGAAGTATTCAATCAAAACCTCACGGAAGACAGAAAATAGGAGAACAGGAAACAAGCAAAGCAAACTGAGAAAATCCACATACTGTAATGAATTGCGGAGGATCATCAAGACTAGATGAACCAAGAATAATTTCCCTCTTCAGCTTTGTTGTCAATTTATGACAAACCCGCAGCTGAAAACATCATTTGTTGGAAAAATTATGTGTCAGGATAAACAAAAGAAAAGTAAATAAAACGACACAAATCCCAAAAGGAAAATTAACCATAGGGGAAAATAATGTCAATAGGTTACCTCTGATCTAGTTGCCCCACCAACTATAAAGACAAAGATACGTTGACCCATCTTCTTGAAATCACTGGATGCATGTCTTAGAATTGAATCACTGCAAGAAGGGACAAATAGAGGAATAAACATTGTTCATACATTACAGGGTTGGTATTCCAGGGTCAAATCAAAATGTGTTTGCTTTAACCCACCGACCCACCTCCCACTTTCCCAAAAATCATATATTTGCACGACCACAAAGAGTGTCGATTTTATAGGCACCCACTGAGAAGAAATGGCTTTAAGAGAACACTCAGGAAGATAGTTGCTTGATTATTTTGAAAGAAAATTAGACATTTGGTTATAAATAATAAAGATGCGTAAAGTTTGTGATCAGGATCTGTCCATGAAGCTACAAATAGATTCCTCAGGACACTACAGTGTGGTTCAATAGTGGAAATTTTTCCTTTATATCAAACTATTATTTGGAAGAAAAAGAAGCCTGCCCAATCACAAGATCACCATAGGTTCACACCATAATATCCCCCTTTCTGTCTTCTACTTAAAGATTTCTATAGGAATGGAATATTGATCTTGCCAAATATGAAATATTTATCTTTCCTTTTTAGACGGAAACATGGAGGAACAAAAATGCATCTGAAATACCTTGAATACCCATCATCAGAGTTTCGAGGACGGGCCCATGTTGCTGTCCGTCTTGATCTCACTGAATGTGCAGTGTGTGCTTCACCTGTTCTTGTGGATGAAGGATGCGAGGGAGTCCCATGAAAACTTGGACTTGGGTCATTCATACATGGGTAATCATTCTTTGGTAGTTCACCCTTGTTAAGCTTTTGTACAAGTTCCTGAACGATGATAAAAGCTGTTGTCAGATAGTTTTCTACTCAAATCTCAGTAGCGATCCCCAGTCAGTCTGTCTGTGCGTTTGAACATAGATATGCCAAATAGGATGTGAACATCAATAGGTGAAGAGGATCAATTATATTAGACTACATTCATTAGGAGTGCAGAGCTTATGAACACAAGAATATCCAAGTATTTTTCTTATTTAATAAAATTGGAAACTACTCAATTTATATTCTCTACACTTCGAACAGTTTATTGTTACTTTAAATAAAGCCATACTTACCTCTATCATAGGGTAAAAACGTGATAACTGCCACGTAACTTCTTCATCAGTACGATCTTTTCTTGCACCATGTTTTTTCTGAACAACACAAAAAAAAGAAAAAAAAAAAGAAGAAGTATCTTTTTAGTAGATTGTTTGATCAGATTGTGAAGTGGTTTTGGTATCAATTCTTGTACCTTGTGAACATCAAATTTCAGGGGAAAAGGTACAATGGAGCTTTTTTTATTCTCTGGGGCTGCCTCAAGCAATCTCATGTTATACACGGCATTCATGTCATCTTGGGGCAATCGAGCCAACTGAGAGGCATATATATATCCATGTCAAAATGCAGAGCTTTAGGAATTCCTTTAAATGACCAAAGATTAACAGGGGAAATGCTACATAAAGTACAAACAAGATTTGCAAAATATTTTTCTACGGCCTCTTGCCATCAAGATTGAGTTGCAAAAAAGTTAACAGCAAACTCCTAAGATTGTGCACTGAAAAGTTTATGCAATCTCATGTATAAACTAGATTACTTTAATAATTTATGTTCCCTCAACAGGCCCCTCCCCTCTGTCAACCATTAGGACAGTCACAATGGAGACATTAGCTCCATTTAAGTAGATAGCTTCCTTTATGCAGACATGATACTTTCACAAACTCACACCACCAGAAAGAACTACTGAGTCATTTCTTACAAAAAAAAAATTACGAATAGACACTGCTGAGTGGGAATTGGGAAAAGAGTCATAAGAAGGACATTCACTGGATTATCTGATGGAAAATTTGCAATTGACTCACAACTTTTACAGTAAGAGGACTAACCTCCATCAACTTAGCAATTTTGTCTCCTTCAAACTTTTCAGGATGCGCAGCTGCATAAATCATCAATAGTCGCAACTTGTTCTCACGGGTAACATCCTGTATAGGTAGAAAATCTTCTAAAACACCATGTATCATCACATTAATGTAAGGTTCTATCTGGCACATTATACCTGATTCATTCTTAGAAAGTTAATGATGTCTTTTGTTCCTGCATCTCCAAAAACAAGATCCTGCTCTAACTTCCCTAGTTCTTTGAGACTCAAATCTCTAATAAGTTTGTTAATTTTCCCAGCAATCTGAACAATAGATGTTTGCAGAGCATTACTTTAAATCAACAGAAGTAATTAATAACAACAGAATAAAAGAGCCAATGTTTTGAAAAAAAGCAAGTTTGTCATGCTTCATTTATTAGTAAAGGAGACATGCAACAGAAATAATTCGAAGTGTTAACTGCCAAGCAAAATCTAAAACGAGTGGCATAGAACCTGCAATTACTATTCAGAATTACATAACAATCAGAGGAAAACAGAAAACAAAAAATGGAAAATTCTTTTTACAACCAATAAAAGACCGAAAAATTAATACATATTGATCTAAATACCATTCAGTCAATCCATCACATTTACAAGTCTGAAGCATATGTATAACCCATCTACTGAAGCATAAAGATACTTGAATAAGAAGTGGCAGCTCAAAGAAACAAAAGAAAAAAGAACCAATCATATTACACCTGTTGCAAGTAGAGATTACAACATTCTCGATATGTATGTGTGTGTGTGTGTGTGCAATTTAGTTTGCTAATATTTGTGCCAAGCCAAAAGGAAAAAGTTAGTGACAATTACAACAGAGTTCCAAACACCAAGTAATTGAGATTTTGGCATCACATATATATGAATCTAACTTATCAGGATGTAAAGCAGTCATGTATGTTTTACTCACGTCTACATGGAGGGAAAGCTTTTCGATTTGTTCACTGTACTGAGGCAAAGCTTGCACCATCTTTTGCAAGTCTCGAGTAGACAATTCACCACCATCTCTATGAAAAACACAAAAAGGAATAAGGAAATGAAAAGACTTGAAGAATTGTGATCCAGTCGCCCAATACTTGAAGTGACATTTTCATTTATCGGTATACATTCAAAAGGAAAGTTTATTATTCATAAAGTGCTCACTTGTCTATAACTCTTCCAATCTTAAGGCAACTGTTTAACAAAAAGTTCAAGACAACTGTTGTGATAATGTTAGTACTTCAAAATATCAACTCTGGGGTTAGCATTAAATATACACCATAATCCCAAGACCATGTTGACCAGATTTTGTTTTTCTTATTTGGTAAAGAACACTGATCTTAATCCCCACCACCCCCATATAAAAAAAAAAGAGAGAAAACATTCCTTTAGAGAAACATGGAAAACATTTTCCAGGGCGCAAACCAGATCACCAAAAGTTTTCCACAAAAGATATCACACTTACAGAAAGGCAATATACAGAATGATCTGAGAAAAAAGAATAGCAGTGTCGTCCTTTTCAATTTCTTTGACAGGAAGGCAACCCAAAATCTACTGAATGAACAAATATCAAGATGATAGTAAAACTTTGATGAACTAAGTTCAAAAATACAGTTAGGAAATAGTTCATGGATAATCCTGAAAAATGAGCACACCGGTAAAGGGTAAACCTAAGTAGAAAAGTAGTAGATCATGGTTTCTGAAAGCAAAGCGTGACTTATATATTCGTCATATAAAAGGCATGTGGAGTTCAAATACAGTTAGCAAAAAGTTCAATTGATAAAAGATTATATTGCAGCACAAGTTTTATCTTTTATGCTTGTTTAATTTGCATCAAAATAAATTTCTCAATATAAGAATGACAAAAGGCAGTAGAATAATTGAAAAAGAAGAGAGGCAGATGGAACTTATGAGCGCTGTGAAGTTAATAAGAAATTCAACAGAATGTTCATCAGAATGAGAATTCAAACAACCTTGATCCATGGTGGATCTGTGCAGCTTTATTCTTTGACACGAAGTTTGTCATCTTCTCATGCAAACGTTCATTAGCCTGACAAGAAAATTATTGATCAAAGAGAACATAAATATATTAATCCTGAACAGAATACAATGAAGAATCAGTCATACATCTGCTATATGTGCATGGCGAAGTTCTAGCCAGATAGGGTCATGATCCTCCAAAAGGACCTCCTTCTTCTCAGGTAGACCACCTAATTTGCTTGGAACCTAAAAAGATTAGTCAATATATGTAGCACAAAGAAGGAAGACGTGACAAGAATTGAAAATATATAGAATTTAGGAACTCCTTACTTCATGCACATATTTGTTACCCTCCATATTTAGTAAATCATGGCACATAGCATCATATGTCCATTCATGTATGATAGGAGCAATCTGAGATGTCATATATCAGCAGAAAGACCCAAAAAGGAAAATGAGGAACCAGGTTAGACAGTAATAAGATGTAAGATGACCCTGAAAGCAGAGAACAACTGACACATACAAAACAATGAAAAATTTAATAAGAAAAAAATAGTGAAGAAAAACACCTGGTCAACTGATCTATCCAGAATAAGGAGCTCGCATGTTTCTTGTTGAGGAAAATTTGGAAGTTTGGCTTTGTATTTCATCAGACAATTCCAAATACCAGCAGCAAGCTTCGTAGGAATTAAATCACGAAAAGTTGTCATTGTAGTGGGATCAAGGGATTTTGCAGCCCGGTAACGAACAAAAGGGAACTCCTGTTGATAATCAAGATTATGCAAGGTATGAAACCCAATACTAGCATGCAATAGTATCAAGAGTACTAAGTGTGCTGGTACATACCCTAAGTGAAGCAAAAACAGTGGCAATGCGGGTGGCCATCACATTCAAACATGCATCACATTTGCGAGAATTTTCTTCATCTCCAAAAAGTTCTTCTAGGGCTCTCTCATTATCAGTAATAAAACCCTGTCACAATTTTCAAGTAAGTGCTCTGGAAGTTAACTTTAGTAGTACAGCTACAAATTGCAAAATGCACAACTAACTTAGGGGAGAATAGAGAAGGTATTCTGATGAAAAAATCACCTCCTGAAATCTTAAACTTACCAGAAGAACCACAATTTCAACACCCCCCAACCCCAAAAGATTAAAAGAATAGGGATTCTATAACCCTTTCCATTCGATCTCATTTCCTTACAAATCTATGTATCTTACTCATATATTATCCCTCTCCTTTCCAGATATTATCTACTTTTTAAATAGAAATGAGTGGTAATCACTTATGTTTCAGATAAATAACCTGAGTCAGATAAAATTTCATATCAATGCATTTAATATAACTCTTCTGTACTCAAGGTTAGAGTGATTTTCTGGTTATCTTCCCACTCTATCTTCATCGTGAAAATTAAAGTAAATTAAGAAAAGTTCAAACTAGAATGGTGGGAAGCTTGTATACTTTTTAAAATTAAAGGCGCTTAAGAAAACACATACTAACTGACAAGTATTTCTTTCCCTAGTTGCTTGAGAATTTTAAGCCAATGAGAAGTAAAGAGCATTTTTAGATCAATCAGAGGTTAGTCTCAACTGTGGAAATCTCCAGACTTTGTCTAAATAGATAGGCAGAAATTATGACTTCTCACGCTAAAATCTAGAGGAGAGTCCTTTCAAGCTGTTTCTTAAAATAAACATGAGAACACTTTGGCAACATTCGGAAATCATGATTTTAGAAACTTAGCCTCAATCGGTTTTGATTAAAGCTAAAGGTAGATGACTTCTTTATTAAAAATGGAGAACTTTAGATTTGAGATACTGGAGACTAATTACAGTGAGCTGCAAATCTTGTGGGGAAAAAAAGAGTCCCTGAAGTCCAAACAATAACAAAATGCTCCCCTTCATAGCCCTTAAAACTTGAAAGGAACCAGCCAATAGAGCAACTTTACATTGTCATGCATTTAGTTACTTCGTAGGATAAAAAGAGCAATAAAGAGAATCAAAATGTAAACAACTTTGAGATAACAAAAGGATGCATGAAACAACAATTATGCCATGAAGCAGAGTCAACTGGAAATATCAGTCACACTACGTATCCAAGCAAGTTTCATATGTAACTTTCTCCAGTCTCCCAGGATACAATAATATAGGCTGACACCCCACCATCTTAGAATTACAAAATAGGTGCCTTGTTTCTTAACCATACTACCACCACCAACAGAGATATGACACCAAATAATGAAATATTTGAAGGTAATTTCATTTCACCATACCATAGCATCATACGGAAGAAAAGAGAAAAGAAGACTGTCAAAAAAATGCCCACTTGCATAATGTCTCTATTTCACAAGCCAAATCTTATAAAAATGATCATTAAAGAAAAATTTACCTACAATATTGTACTCGTGTCTACAGATTGATAAATGTAATTCTGGATATGAACATTTGAAACAACTAATCCAAAAAACTCATCACACTATTAAAATCAGTTGATGGCTAGGTAACATTAGCATACCTGACTATCTATAGCAAAGTATTCCAAATTCATCTGCAGAATTTTGCAACCAAATAAGAACCATAACAAAATTCAAAATCTCTTGCATAATGAAAAAAAGTATCACGTGAATTTGAAAAGAACAAAACTATAACCTCTCTTAAGGCACCAATTCGTGATAAAACACTTGCATCCTTTTTTATATGATTTACTAATTCTGCAGGTACAGGTGAACTGAAGAACACAAAAGCCCTAGAAGTGGAAAAAGAGACAGAGGAGACAAAGAGAGAGGTTAGAGAACCATGAGCAAGTTACTCAATAATCTTGGAAAATTCATTTTAACTCTTCTGCCTAATAGATTTTGTAATCATATTTGAGCACCATAAGAATTTGAAATAATAGCAAAAGATATCCACTAAAAATATTTGTTACGTACTTCTTGTACAGAGGTGATCTTCCAGACATGTCGGAGAGGAAGATAACAACACTGCAAATAAAAAAGAAAACAGATAATAATTCAGTGAGAAAGTGAAACCAATTTAGACGACTAATTTAGACATGTGAAAATTATACCAAAAGATCAGATAGTAAGGCCTAAAATTTCCTCAGAAATCAGGCAACAACTAATTTAGGAGCCAAATCACGAAAACCATAGTTTGGGCAAAGTACAAGTTAAAGATGGAAAGATTAACAAGAAACCAATAGAAGGGAGCAACCTAAAAGTATTCACTAAAAATTCTGAAACTAAAAGTAATATATATGTTCCATGGATATTAGTTTGCAGACATCTGTTCCTTCACATATGCACTAGAAGCTACAATAATTGTGCAGCAGATAAAATGGTTATTCTACTGAATTGCAGCAGCCGAAACAACCTCAGCAAGATTGAATAAGTTATATCACACATGAGCTTCGAACTTAAGAAGATTCAGAATCATTACTTTTCTTTTGTCGGCTGGATGAAATAAATGGCATCCATTGTGGGAAGTGGCTGACGTCTCCTTTGTATATCTTCCACCACTGCAGGAAAAATGGAAATAACAAGTTTAGATAATCAACTTCTTGCATTTACCATATCAAAAGGAAAAATATTGTTCCAAACAAGAGCTAGAGATAACTTTGTAACTCTAGAACTGAAAATGCACGTATCTATAATTGAGATCTCTAGAAAATCCAAGAATTAACTTATTTCCAAACAATAAAACCCAAGGCAAGGGTGCGGCTTAATAACATTAACGTGATGAACAGAATATCAATAAAAACTGTTCACCTTACACAGTCATAAGAAAGCAAAAATCCAACTAAATAAAACATTAAAATATATATAAGGAAAAGGAAGCATCTTCTCTGTTTTGTTGTCCTTCACATATCAAAATAACTTTCAGATGAATAAAATATAATATTTTGAGAGACTGGCCTTCTAGTCTTACATGAAACTCCTTCCTCTGTAATATCCGCCATCTTGCATGAGTATGACATTATTTTAAGAGTTAACTTGTCCATGACAAGCACCTACAAAATGGACATCAAAAGAGAGAGTGACTAAAGCAGAAAACTTCAAAATAGTCCATAACTAGAGAAAGAAAAACCATATACTTTGATATAACTAAGCTGTGGAGTTATCAAACCCCAGCACATGATATGATGGATAATCACCCATAACCCCAATAAAGGAGAAACTTTGGAATTTCATAATAGACATCTGCCATATTAACATGTTGTTACCTTAAAAACCTAAATGAATAACGATCTACAATATCTAAGTTCACAAACAATATTGTTAACTAGCTAAAATATGAATTTCATAAATTCACCAAGGTTTAACACCCACATGAACTCTAAAGCAGAAATGAAAAGTTAACAAAATGATAAGGCAAAAGACCAATGCCAGATACGGAACACATCCACCATTCAAGTTTCTATTACCTTCCAAGTAGATTTTGAGTCCCCTGTTTTAGCAGATCGAAGCATTTCATATAACAATCCTGCAAAAGGACAACTTGCTCAAACAGGACCAAGCAATCTCATTCTTTTTTTTTCTAAAACTACATCTTGTCATTAGATAAAATCATGCAACACTATTTAACATCCAGGATATAATTGAAAAGCAATCATTTCTAACTGTCAAAGAAGAACCAGAAATGAAAGACAATCCTTACAGGTAGGTAATTGGTGGAACTAAATAATCTGATACATATTGAATACGAAACTTGCAATGTCATGAAAGCAACTTATCAACAAGTTGAACAACTAAATGATATCTGTTCAGTAATTTGCCACAGACCTTACAATAGTTAAACACATGGAGCCAGAAGCATTAATGAGAGCTAAAAGTACATCTTTTTTGATTGCTCTGAAAAGCAGCAAAGGAGGAAAAAATACATTTTACCATTATTTGGAAAGAAAAGGAAAGAAGCATCTTCCTTTCGCTATTCATTATTATTATTTTGGAAAGATATGCAATTAAAAGATTGTACTTTTGTCTAAAAAAATGAAAGATAAGGTCAGAAAGAAACATTAAAGTAGCTAATGATTCACAACCAGAATTTCAATGAAAACATATTGAAATATTAATCTACATTAAAGTACTAGATTTTTCCTTAAAATACATATATTGCTTATATGTGTTAAAGTTGCCAGTGTTGACAAAAGTTTTTCAAGTTGAAATTAATTAATATTATTTGAAATCACCTGTGACATAAAATAGATTCAATGAATTAGCTTTCTAATTGAAAATAAATCTTCAAACACATTAACTAAAGAAATATAATAAATAATAAATAATTTTGTCACCCAAAAAGTTAGGCGAATAAATTAAATAAGACCTTGTAAACAATTGTCCTTAAAAAATTTTCACCTAAGGCCTCCAGAATCCTATACAGCTCTGCATGCCTATATAATCCCGAGAATTTAGAAACTAATAATAAAATGTCTTCCAGTATTCATGATATCCCTTCCAAAAACAGTATCATAACAAAATTTGCTCCTGTACCACTTAAAAATCCACATATAACACCAATAAAATGCAAAAGAGTGAGTTGTAGCTTACAAAAACTTAGTCAAATGCTCAAGAATCAGCATGTTGAAAATGAGACTGGAGGTAGGCCCAGACCTAGTAACTATTTCCCAAACCTGACATATAATAGAAGGAAAATTGGCCATTTTAGTCCCCATACTAATTAGTATTTCGTTTAGACAAAGGTATCCCTATTTTTTATTTTTTGGATAAACGAATCTCCATTCTTTTTTCGTTTGGACAAAGGAATCCCTATTTTTTAATTTTTGGATAAATGAATCCACGTTCTTTTTTTGTTTGGACAAAGGGATCCTTTTGACCAATTTTATTTGGAAAAAGTTGTTAGTTCTCACATGATTTATTATTATTCTACATAGTGTGATAATAATTATTTCATTTAATTTTTTAATTTCTCATAATTCCTCTCTTCTCTTGTTGTATTTTTGGAAAAAGGAAAAAAAAAATTAGTCAAAAGGACTTGTTTGTCCAAATAAAAAAAATAATGGGGATTCATTTATCCAAAAATAAAAAAAAGGGACCCCTTTGTCCAAACAAAATTAGAATGGGGACTAAAATGGCCAATTTTCCTATCATAGAAATAACAGAACCTAACCGATATATCAGGCAACTAAGAGAATGTAGAAATATGTAGCAAAACAAATCACCTCATAGCCATGCACTATATCTAAATCAAGTTCTCCATCCCCTATACATACCATTTTAAGAGAAAATAGTAGAAAAGTGTCTACAGTAAAGAACACAAGCTTCTCTTGATAACCTATGTTAATCCATTAGCATTAGATTCTGTTACAACCTTCAAGCCTCAACTTTGGCAGTCAGAACAAGTTATGTCAGGGGAGACCAAACTGATTCAGAGTTTAATGAATTTTAGACTTCCAGGCATCTCATCGCCTAGTAGGGGGTAACTCTTGATCTGAACACTTCACCGTGTTCCTAAATGACCCATAATTTTCACCCAACAACATGGAAACTATTACAATCTACTACCATGGACCTAATTAGAAAGCATTGTATCAACATTCTGTGAGGAGATAAAATAATTGTAATTTATCAAATCTAAACTGAAAACAGAGTTCTACTAACATCGTTGTTAAAAGCAATTTTGGATACCAAAGTAAGATCAAACACAAAGAGCACAAAGATGCATTCAGATGACCATATTGAAGTAAAAGAAATTTTATAAAACAAAGGAATATAGAAAGAATCCTCCAGCCAATTCCTTCATAATTTACATTGCATGTCTTGTATTAAAATGAATCATCAAGATAATTATCAAAAAAAAAAAAAGAATCATCAAGATTACAAGAAACCTAAATATTTGCATTCTAAACTTCTACTTTTTGCAAAATTTTCAGGATTTTGATTGACTAAATCAAGTGATGAAACTAAAGGATTATGGTTTGGAAAAATATAGAAACTTAGAGAAGGGGATGGGGAAATCAATTCAGCCCTCTGTATTCCACAATGCAAGCAAGTCAATTATAATCTAAAGCTCTCCAAGGTAAACATTGTCATTTCCTGAACCATGCCCCTTATTAATTGCACAAGACATTTGAATGCACAATCAACTAGACATGTTAATGTTATGCATTTGTTACAAAAAAAAAAAAAAAAAAAAAAAAAAAAAATCAAACTTTTAAACAAGATTACTATCCCACCACTTCTATAGATTAGATTTAGGATCTAGTATTGCGAAATGCGCGTTAAATTTGATATTCTCAGATATAATTAGCAACAAAGACACTTTCTTGTGTGTAATCAGAAACTATTTAGTGACTTTTATTACTTTTAGCATTGATGTCTTGCTCAATAATAATACTAGATCGAATTATAATTTGTCTCGGTCTATTACTATTAATTAAGAATAGATAGAAACACAGGAAAAAGAAAAAGCAACCACGAAAGTATAATATAAATGTTGTCAAAAAGAAAAACACAAAAAACAAATATAAACAAAGGCGTGGCAGCTTATGAAACTGGATTTCACATTTCTCAGTTTAGCAAACAATTGGCTGAAAAGGTAAACCAGTTCATAAATCAAAAATCCTAAAAACACTCTAAACAACTAAAATAGTATAACAGAATAACACATCAAATGACAATCAACTGAAACGTGCAAAAATAACTAGAGATAGAAAGGAGATGAGCGGTGTTAGTTAATTACTTACTTTCACGGCTAATTTGCCGGAAATTCTTGTAGTCGCCGCCCTGCGACGAAGTATCGGAATCGGAAATCGACATGTTGGTTTGAACTTCTAATGTTCGTTCTCTACTTTTACCTTTCCAAAGAATATCACCGGAGAAGGGAAACAATTGATCGATCAGAGGTGGTTTTTAATGGAAAATCCGGAGACGTTAAGCTAGAGAGAGAAAGAGAAGAAGAATCCTTAAATGTAATTATAAGGGGTTTTCAGTGTTGACTATTCAAGCCCATTGGTTGAATAGTACGTGACCGGAATTTACTGCACTCTCCGAATTTCTGTATTTGGTTAGTCAAATCGGTTCGGGTTAGCCGCCGTTTCTCAGCCCAATTTTCCTATCCTACCCTTTTTTCCCCTCTTCAAGATGGACTTGTACTACAAATGTTTGTCTCTTTTATAAAATAGACTTTCATTTGGTCACATTCATTTGT
>JAXGGT010027183.1:0-14677 GCA_035583425.1 Marsdenia floribunda
ATTAACAAATTATGAGGGATATAAAATATAATTATAGAGTAAAATGAGGAAAAATTACTATTCAGCCTATATCGCGTGTGACATACGCGATATAGGGCAGTAGCGTATTCCGTACGCATTATAGACTTCAATCTATATCGCATCTTGCATGTACGTTATAAATTCTATATCGCGTATCCTATACGCGTTAAAGCCATTTTTACACAAGTTTTAAAAGTTGGTCCATTCACTGTGCATCTGCCAAAAAGAGGACCATTTTAATCAAAAACCCAGGGTTTGGAGTTCGAAGAAATCAGAAGTCAAAGAAGATGCCATTAGTTTCATCAAATGAAAAATGAAGTTCCTATTTTACCCTTTTCAATTTTAAATAAATAATATATATATATATATATATATATATATATTATCAAAAATCGGCTAAAGAACATGATTTGAAGGTTAAAAAAAGTTTGGAGATGACATTTGGCTAAAAATAAAATTTAGGGACTGAACCGGCTGTTCAAAATTAATACTGGGACTGAACCGACTATTTTCCCAAAAAAAAATTTATGTCAAATACTAGGAATTACAAACTTTATAACTGTTGAAAATTATTCACACATACGGTTTCTAAAGTTTATTAATTTCTAACTATCTCATTAAAGGAAAAAACTTCATTACCGTCAATCAAATTTAGTGTAACTATAAAATAAATAAATAAATAAAATCCACATAGTCAAACATAAATTAAGACATAAAACTAATTATTCACTATTCAAGACATCATACGTTACAAAAGCATATCTAAATTCATCTTAACCCTAAATATTAAGTTACTTATTCGGCAAATTAATAACAAATTAATAATATATAAAAAATCTAATCAATCACTTGCTTATTAACTAATTGAATACTTAAAAGAATCACAACTTAGATACTAATATAATTATAAAAATCAACACACTTATTTTAATCGTTAATCTATTCTACATACCCAAATTATCGTAAACCTGAACTCTCATACCATTAAATGTCACGATCCAAAATTTAGTGTGAAAGACTCTACATGTTAACTATTTCATATATTTAATATCAAAGAACTAAAATCCTCAGTAAGAACTTTCTATTGTCTCAGATTAAAGGAAACAAGTTAAGTTGAAGTCAATGATTACAACTCAAAATTCAGATAACCGGAAATAACTCAAAATGTAAAGTCTACAATTCCAACAAATAAAAACAACTATTAATTCTCTATCACGAGTCTTATTCAATTCTTGAACTAATTCTCCTTAGTACAAACCTGCAAAATATGAATATATAATATAATGAGCTATGAAACCCAGTAAGTAATTCCAAATCTTTTTCCTTAAGAATAAATAATTTGAAAAATCTTTCCTCAATAAACAATTATAAAAATATTAATCATAATAAAATAATAAACGTAAAACATGTTAAGTCTTAAAATTCCGTAGCATAAATCCAAGACATACATAAAACATATAAATTACAATAAATGTGGCTCAAACAAGTCTTAAAAGATGTCTCTACTGAATATCCAACCTAACTCTATCCTAGTTATGTGGGCCATGACATAAACATGATCATACATATGTCATGTCTACTCACAGACAGAAAGGTGTAACGAGAACTAGTCCTCTAGGTTTATTAAGACAAATAAGAGCCAACACCATGTAAATGCACATCTCAAAACATATTTACATGAGATAAATAAATTATACCCACACATAAAATATCATCCTTATTCTTTAAAATAAATAATACATAAATAATAGAAAATAAACCAATTACATTTATAAGTAAAATTATTATTAATAAAAATATACTCCTTAATTTCCTTGTACATAAAACCATAAAAATATTTTCCATCCATTTTATCAAAAGAGAAAGGTTAGAGTCACTTACCTCCATCAAATGACAAACTCAGATAATCTTGATCTCAAGAATTGTCACTTAAATAATAATTCATATCCAAACTAATCATTAAAATACTTCATCTAATAATCTCTTCAAAGTCTAAAAATGTCTAACTTATTCTATACTAATAGACATCTTAAATTAAAACTAATTAATTAGATAAATTATCATGGTTATTAAATTATTTTTAGAATGTTAAATTATCATAATTTCCTTAATAAATATATTTAATATAATTATATATTAAATATTGGAATTATAAATTATGAAATTATAAAATAATATAATTTCAAAAATTATTAGTGCTAAAATTATAATTACTAAAATTATAAATACTTAAATTATATTTACTGAAATTTAAATTTACTTTATATAATAATTACAAAATAATTAATAATATATATATAAGAATAATACTGTTTCAAATACATATATATATATATACAAAGTAAAGATATGTTCTGTACATGTATACTTACAAAGTAATGATTAATATATTTATATAAAAGAATATGATATTTAAGATATATATATATAATTAAAACATGTCTTGTACATATATATACTTAAAAAATATAAATAAATAATATCTATATATTGCTACAATTTAATAAAATTACTTATTTGTATATAAAGTAAAGATTGTTCATACATGTACATGTATACTAGCAAACTAATGAATAATATATATATATATATATTACAACATACTGCCATAGTTTTAAGATATATATAATATAGAGATATGTGGATTGCTGTAGCAGATATACTACTTTTTCTCCCCTCAAATCTTTTATTTTTTTTATTATTATTTTATTTACTTCAAAAATCTCTATTCCTAATATATATATATATATTTACAATATACAAATAAATAATATCTATATATATCAACTACAATTTACAATGCATATGTATATATATAAATATAAAGTAAAGGTATATATCATGCTGCTATTCAAATTTCCTTTTTCTTTTACTATTTCCATTCTTTTATTTATTTATTTTTTTTATCACGTATACAGATATATATATATATATATAATGTTTTCTTAGCATAACTATATATATATATATCAATTTTGTTCTTTCTTAAATTATCTTTATCAAAATTATATATATATATATACACATACTCATTTATTTACAAATTAACAAATATAATATATATATATAATTATCTTTATCCAAAAAAGAGTAATAAATTTAAATTCTTAAAATTTAATCTAATTATCTAAAAATTCAAAATCACGTAAACTAAAATGCTCTTAGTTCAAAACGATCCCTAATAGATTTCTACCATAATCATTATATAATTAAACTAAATTAAACAAAGAAAAATCAAATCTTAGATGAATATAAACTAACCTTGGTGGTGGGAAACGTTTGGGACGAGCGAAGACCGGATCTTCTACTTGGACGTTGTGTGGTATTTCCTCTGTGTGTTAGTTCTACCCTAACCCTAGTTTAGAGAGGAAGAATGACTGTTTTGTTTTGTTTTCTTTAATTTCGTTTTTTTGTTTTTTCTTTAATAACAGGATATAACTTATTTTAAATTGCTCAATCGGTCCTTCTTAATCTTTAGTACTTCATAGTAGTTCCCAAACTTTGTACATTACCAAAATGTCCCGCTTAATTGGGTATGGGTATTACAATACAAATTGACAGATTGATATCAAGCTCAAAAAGCTCTGGAATCCATTAAATGAATTAGATAGAGATTGAAACCCACATTTTAAATTAATGTAATATGTTTCATTACATCAATTTTTTATGTTTTTATTATTTCATTTATAAATTGCAAATGCGAAATTGCTATCCACAATATATTCATGTGATTCTAAGTTTCACTTTTAGAAAAGAAAAAATTCTACATAAAAATATTTATTTTTCATGATACATTATCCTACATTTTTTTTTTAAGTTAAAATAACATTTAAATTAAAATAATATCTTAATATATTAATTTACATAATTACATACGTTTATTTGAATATTTATAATTATAAAATATTTAATTATATATAAATTTTAAATAATTAATATTATATTTAATAATTATAAATTAAAAAATAATTTTAATATACTTATGATTTTAACATATTTATTTACTATAAAAAAATTATATTATTTAAAGTAATAAATTAAAATTTACTTATAAAATATTTTATAAGTAAATATAATTTTTTTAAAAAAAAAATTATAAAAAATTAAGGGTTACTTTCACAAAATACACCTTGTCGTCTAGGTCTGGTCTTGAATAACTAGCCAAAATTCTTCATAAGCTGTTGAGAGCGTCCATGACTACTATTTGTTTCAAAGATTTGAAAGATCTCATTGAAATCTCCACACACACACCAAGGTTGTGTACAATGCTCTCCAATCCTACGAAGTAATTCCCAAGATTGATAACGCTTGGAACCACACCAATGCCCATAGAACCCAATGAAAAACAAAATTTCAGGATTCGTAGATTGTTTAAGCATCACATCGATATGCCCCAATGACATACTAATGAGAGTTACATCCAAAGTGCCATGCCAAAGCATGAGTAGTCCACCACCCATACCAACACGATCAACCACCAAACCATGAACAAAGCCAGGGGAATTTTTAAAAGAAAAAAGTGAGAAGAAAATAAACTAGTTTCCATTAAAAAGATGATATCCGGCTTGTGAGACCGGATGAGATCCTTTAATTCATGAATTGCACTGGGAGACCCCAATCCCCAGCAATTCCAACTTAAACATATCATTATGATCGGTGGGGCTGCCTAGCAATCGCCACTGTTGAAGTTTTGGATTTCTTAACAGTCCATGAAGCTCGAGAGCGAGTCGTAACAGGTTCAACAGCATCAATGGGCCGTTTTTGAGGCGTGAGTTGGCATTGTGTGCTGCCTGAAGTGCCACTGCCCACGCAGCCACTGAACGGTGCAACCTGAAGATCATTCGCTGCCGGTGAAGGACTGGAAGTAACCACCACTACTTGCTGAACACTGGGAAAGCTTGGGGGAGTTGTGGCCTGCGGAACCTCCGTATGAATACCATTATGATCAAGAGGGTTTTTGATGGCAAGAAGTTGGTCTGAGAAGACATGATCCACACCGCCAAGCCAAGAGCCAAAAGCTATGTATTTCATTGCCATACTTGTCTTCTTCCCCTCTTCACAATCTCGGAATCTATGTCCAATCAGCCCACAGAAGAAACAAAAAGTAGGAAGACGTTCGTACTTGAATAACCCCTTGTGAACCGCACCATTCGGAGTTGACAAATAGTAAATACGCTTAAGGGGTTTAGTAAGAGCCACCATCATTCAAAATCGAAAAAATTTTGTACCTTGGGAGCAATCCTCACACAATTGAAACTCAGTACGAGAGTCCAAAGATTTAGCAATCTTCAGCCCCACATTTGAAGTATAACAAAGCCGCAGCAACCCCGTAAGCAGTACCCAAAAATATTCCTTGGTTAAAACCGTCAAATCTAATGGACATGTCCTAACCCTAGGACGGATGAGAACAAGATTATTCTAAAAATTCCACGGACCATTGTGTAACACATAATTGACTGTTTCCTGGAGAGCAAAGAAAATTTTATAGAGTCTGTCATCCAAGCGTTGCATAGAGAACAAGCCACATTGCCAAGCTTTGCCCATGGTGGACTTAAAACCATAAAGATGAAGAAGATTTCCTGTATGGAGATACGCAACAACACTAAGAGACTCCTCATGAAAACCCTCAGTGATATCGTCCTCTTTCAAGATCATGCAAGAAGCTCCTTCCTCTCCGAGTTCGACACTGCCGAGCTTCTTCAAAATAGCATCATCCATCCTGAACAGCAGTACGCGGCCAAACAATTGAAACTATAATACTCTAACCACACTGCACCACACCAAGATCTATACACCAACTACCACAGTGCTCAAACCACGCCAACAGCCTGACGAACAATCTCAACAAAGCAAAACACCAGTACACTCCAACAAAACCCCGGTGAAGCAATCAACAAAGCAAGATCCAAACATCACACGAGTTGCCAAATAAGGCGAGAGTTACCAAAAAAGAAAGGTAGTTACCAAAAAAAAAAAAAACAAGCCTCGAGCTCTCTTGAGAGAAAACCTCCCATGCGGAGGAGCTCAACAGAATTAGTTTATGAATATTGTATAAATTATATATTATATTATATCTATATCTATATATAAATATAATATATATATATTTATATCTATATATAACAATATATTATTAATTATATATATTATAGATTTAATATGATATGTCTATAATTATTTGTGTTAAAAATTAACTTAATTGTGAATATTTATCTTGTACTAAAATTATTGTATTATTTATAATTTTTTATATCATCTATAATTTTGTTACAAAAGGTTGACCTTTCTTGAAGTTGTTCATATCCGTTGTTTACAAAATTATCTTCGTTTTTATCATCAGGCAATGTTATTGGTTGACCACTGATTTTATAATGAAATAAATAAAAAAAAAAAATGGGGGAAAGAGTACTAAAAAGAGAAAAAGAAGTGAAAAATATGGGAGAAGAAAAAGAGAGAAGGAAATGGGGGTTTTTTGTACTTCATACTTCGTAGGTTGGTAAAAAGAGATAAGAAAATTCATTCAAAAATTATATATATATTATATCTATATTTATATCTATATATAAATATTATATATATTATTATAATGTATCTATCTCTATATTTTTTTTTTAGGAAAAAGACGTTCATTAATTAAATCGTAACCAATCCAAATGTAAAGCATCCGGTACTCTCAGATGGAAAGACTAGAGCCAACAAACATCTATATCAAAAGAGAGCCCAAATTTCGCTAGACAATGTGCGATACTATTAGTACTTCTATGGCTATACTGAATGTCACAGTGGTTAGGCAACAAAGCTAGTTGTTTAAAATTGTCAAGTAGACCTCCCAGAACAGACGAATTCTCCTTAGACTGCTCCAATTGTTGCACCACTCGTTGCCAATCTGTTTCAATGATAATATGGTGTGGCCAGTAGTCCCGTACCTATTCACTGCTTCGACAAAGTGCTAGTGCTTCTGCATGTTCTGCTGAGATGGCTCCAAATAATGGTCTTGCACCTGAGAGAACCACAATCCCTAAGTGGTCGTGTAATACAAATCCATAGCCCGCACCGTGCTTGCTAAAAGACGCGTCTACATTTAGTTTGAGACAGCCAAGTGATGGGGGTAGCCACAGAGTAGTGGTGCAATCTGAATTGTCAAGCAAACAGTTTGGTGAGGCATGAGCAGATCGGAAGACTTGGAGGTAGCTCAGGGCCCGTTCAACAGTATCCTTAGGAGTAGCCAGTTTACCAACAAAAATAAGCACATTGCAAGCTCCCCACAAAGCCTATAAACAAACTATGAATTTTTTAAGGACTTGTAGGTAGCCAGCAACTTGATCAGCAATCCACCAAAATAGATTTAACCAAGAATGGACTTTCTCTAGCATACCGGGGGGGGGGGGATAGAAATTAGTCTCCCGCCGACCGCTTTTGCGAATCCACAATGGAAGAAGAGGTGCAAGTCAGTCTCCTGTTCAAATAAGCATCTGGGGCAACTATCATCAGATCCAATGCATCGTCTTGTGAGATTAAAACCAGTAGCTAGAGCATTATTGCATAATTGCCACGCAAATAGCTTGATCTTGGGTGGAGATGACAGTTCCAAAGGAAAACCCAGGGCAAGGGAGTAAGGGTCAAGGAATAACTACTTCTATCGCTGCCCTTATCTTGCAAACATACCTTGTAAGCTGAGGAGATCGAAAACCGTCCAAAAGGAGTGAAATGCCATATCAAACGATCATCACCGTCTAGAGGGCTTAAAGGGAGGGCCAGGATCAAATCACAATCGCGGGGACAAAAAATAACCTTGATGAGATTAATCTGTCATTTACCAGAATGTATGAAATCAGACTCCGAATTTTGAATGAAATATCTATATCTATATATAAATATAATATACAATTATATATTGTAATATATTATTAATTATATATTATATCATATTATATTATATAATTATATACATATTATAAATTATAATATATCTATAATTATTTATATTAAAAATTAACTTAATTATCAATATTTATCTTGTATTAAAATTATTGTATTATTTATAATTTTTTAATATCATCTATAATTATTGCTTTAAAATTATATCATCTATAATTTTGATACAGAAGGTTAACCATTCTTGAAGTTGTTCAAATCCATTATATACAAAATGATCTTCGTTTTTATATTCATACAATATTATTGGTTAACTACTAATTTTATAATTGAATAAATAAAAACAAGGGGGGGGGGGGAGAGAAGAGTACTAAAGGGAGAAAAAGAATGGAAAAATATGAGAGAAGAGAGAAAGAAATGTGGGTTTGTTTAATTATACTTCGTATTTCGTTCAAAACTCACTTTTATCTTCTCTCTCTTCTCTCTTCTCATTTAGTAGAAAACACACACGCACAAAGTCACTCTCATCTTCTCTCTCTTCTCTTCAATTTTTTTTTTTTTTAATTTTTTTTTGCCAACTGGACATACATGAATTGTCATGACCCAAATCCTAAGCGTGACACGCCGCGAATTGAGGTACAATTCAACACGTAAGGCATAAGACAAACAAAAATATCGTGCAAGAAATTCTCTTTTCATCTATAATTTACTATTAATGAGAAAATGAATAAGAAAAATTATTATAAAAATAAACCAATTACAAAATCCAACTTGAAATCTTAAAGAAAAGATATCCAAACAATTATCAAACAATATAATATACCAAGTCGAAAAAGAATAAATAAAATAAAACAAATGACGCTAAATCTGATGTTCCATAAAATTATAATTCGACTCCTGGAGTTCTTATTCGAAAATAAGCAAATCAACTAATGAAATAAGAACCTGCAAAACATAAGAAGTAAAACTAATGAGCTAGAAGCCCAATAAGTAATCCAAAACTTCTCATCCGATTGGACATAATTTTAAAAAGTCCCTTTTAAAAAAAAAAAAGCGTAAAACATATTTATTTAAAAATAATACTTAAAACAATCACTTGGGCTCAAGGTCTCATAGTATTTGCCTAAACCGCATATCCAACCCAATTCTACTCCAACAAGGAGCTAACGAGTTGGAAAACATACATACATGATATCTGTCCACTCACCGATAGATAGGTATATCAAGAACTAGTCCTATAGGCATACAAAACATGATTCGTGTATAATTATTTCAAAACATACATATATACATACATATATTTTTAAAAGAATATAAGTCATGTCCAACTAACCTTAATAAAACATAAAGAAAATATTTTGAAACTTAAAAACGAGAAGAGTCGAATTACTTACCTCAATCAAGGTTTAACCAAACTAAATTCAACTCAAGTAATCTGGATCCCAAGAATGTCCCTTACCTATTTATATACAATGATTAAATAATGTTCCGTCATTATCTATTTACAAGTAATCCAAATATCTAATTTAGATATTTCTTATCTTAATCCAATACTATCTAATCTTAAGTTTTAATTAATAGTTATTAAAAATATTAATAAGATAATTAAAGTTTATCTATAACAGAAAAGAATAATATCATAATTTTATTTAAAATAATACATAATTAAAAGATCATATAATTCAAATACTGTTGTTGACTGCCGCGTTCCTCTTCTTCTTTTCTTTTTCTTTTTTTTTTTTATAATTTATAACATATATATACATATGCACAGTACATACTCCACAATTTCAAAAATAAAAAAATAAAAAAAATAATTAAACCATACACGGCTGCCGCCGCATATTCATGTATAAAAATTAACAAAATAATTAATTTTAATAATAAAATAGTGCGTAATTAATTTTCTTTCTATCTTTAGTTGTTGCTAATTATCAAAAACAATATTCAAGATTCAAGAATCATCCTATAAATACTTTAAATCAAGAATTAAATCAAGAACTAATGATGAATTCTAAATTCTAAATTACAATTTAAAAATCTGATTTTTTTTTTTTTTCTAAATAATTAAAAATCAAACCCTTGAATTGTTAAAGACTGATAAGATAAAGATTTAACTAACCTTCGTAATCAATACCGAGATCCTCGACCTCGAATTCTTGTTCGTGTCCTCGAGTTTGATCGCCTCCTCTTTCTTGTTCTAATTGTCAAAGAATGAAAGAGTGGTTAAAATCATGCCTAGGGTTTCTTAAATAAAACATTATAACTTAATCTAAATTGCTTTATAGATCCTTCTATTTTTTTAGTATTCTAAAATAGTATCCAAATATATAAATCACCAAAATATCCTTCTTAATTGGGCACGGGTATTACATTCCTCCCTCCTTAGAAGAGTTTCGTCCTCGAAACTACAAACTATCATCCTCAAATCATCTCAAATCTTCACCTTGAACCATCCTTAATATAACATATACAACTCTTCCGCTGTGCACTCTAATATAATAAAACGTCTCTTCATCCAATTTTAGGATCCATTCATCTCCTTGAGTTGAACTCAGGTTACCGTAAGTATGTATATCTAACAACAACAAATAAGATCTCCAAAAAGAAACTATTTCACTAAGTTCCATCTTCAAGACATAAAATTATAATTATTATTAATTATAAGAAGTAGGAGATGTTCTAAAATAAACTAAAATAAATGTAGGTACCGAAATCGAAGAAATCATACCTAATATCACGTCATCTGCACTATCAATCTCACATGGAGTCATTGCAAACACTGTAGCATTAATCTTGCCTTTCTGATTATTCTGTGGAGTAGGGATTGGTTTTACAATTTCAGGGGTCTTCGTACCACTCAGTCCATCTATCTTAGGTCCTTGAGGGGGTTAGGGCAATTTCGAAGTTGATGATCCTTAGAACCACATCCAAAACAAGTTCTATCTCTTTTATGTCACTTCCCAATATGATGTCGCTGACAATGTGGACAGGTAGGGTAATTAAAAGTAGTTGATGGAGGTCCACTTGTCCTCTTAAATCTAATGTCTGTAGGTCTCAAAGCGCTGTTAGATATCCCAGAAGATGATGTTGCCTTTGATTCTTGTTCCAGGAAAAGAGGGGCATCATGTTTTTGACCTCTAGTTTCTCTTTTTCTCATCTTCACTTGAGTTTCAGACTTTCTTGGACCATCAATCATTACCTTATATATCATATCTTGCAAGGCAATTCGAGTACGAATCTCACTCAAAAGAGCATTCTTAAACTTGGATGCCTTTGCCACATCACTATTCATAATTTCCGGCGAAATTTTTCCTAGGGTATCAAATATATTGATAAATTCAACTACTGTTTCTCCTTGCCTCTGCTTGATATTTTCAAACTCAGTTCTATACTCTAACTATTGTGCTAGAGGAAACTATCGATCCAAAAATGCATCCCTAAATTGTTGTCAGGTGGTAGTTTGGTCTATTTCTCCCACTGCGACCTCTCTAGACTTCCACCATTCGCTTGCATTGCCAACTAGAAAAGGTTTGGTAACCCTAGGCCTCATTTCAGTAGGTACCTCTAATAGCTTGAAATTCTCTTCAATCTCCTCCAGCCAATTTAGTACCTCTAAAGCATCTGAGCCTCCTGCAAAAGTACGAACTCCAACCTTTTTCATATGAGTGAATTAAAAGAGAGTATCTTTTCGTTCTCTGTCGGGAACAACTTGTTGAAGGAGTTGTTGTCGTTGATGTTACATTTGTTGTTGTTGTTGTGCAAAGAACTATTGTTGCTGCTCCATCAAGTTTCTCTGCTATTGATGCATGTTGTTCTGTAAGGCTCCAGCTACAGCTATTGCCAAAGCAGTGTAGTCAATTCCTGGCTAGTTTTGTTCACTGCGTTTATCATCATGTCCTTGTTCTTGTCGGTCTCGTTGTGGGTTAGGAGCATAATCCTTAATAGGTTGATCCCAACCAAATTCATCTCTCCCCGTAGAGTTTTGAGAATTCCTATCACGTTGCTCTCTAACTCAACTAGATTCTGCTCAAGCTGACCCCCTAGGTGCCATATCCTGTATGTAAGGGTATAATATTAACCTTAAACAACTAACTCCAAATATCATCTATAATATCTACTTAGGCAATATCCCTAGAGATCATGAACCTATTGCTTTGATACCATTAAATGTCACGACCCAAATCCTAAGCGTGACTCGTTGCGAATTGAGGTACAACTCAACACACAGGGCACAAGACAAACAAAAATATCGTGCAAGAAATTTTCTTTTCATCTATAACTTACTATTAATGAGAAAATGAATAAGAAAAATTATTATAAAAATAAACGAATTACAAAATCCAACTTGAAATCTTAAAGAAAAGATATCCAAACAATTATCAAACAAAATAACATACCAAGTTAAAAATAATAAATAAAATAAAACAAATGAAGCTAAATCTGATGTTCCATAAAATTATAATTCGACTCCTGGAGTTCTTATTCGAAAAAAAGCAAATCAACTATAGAAATAAGAACCTGCAAAACATAAGAAGTAAAACTAATGAGCTAAAAGCCCAATAAGTAATCCAAAACTTCCCATCAGATTGGACATAATTTTTAAAAAGTCCCTTTTTTAAAAAAGATGAAAACTTAAGACATATTTATTTAAAAATAATACTTAAAATAATCACGTAGGCTCAAAGTCTCATAATATTTGCCTAAACCACATATCCAACCCAAATCTACTCCAACATGGAGTTAACAAGTTGGAAAACATACAGGCAGGTATATCGAGAACTACTCCTCTAGGCACATAAAACATGAGTCATACATATTTGTTTCAAAACATACATATATACATACATATATTTTTAAAAGAAGATACGTCATACCTAACTGACCGTAATAAAGCATAAAGAAAATATTTTGAAACTTAAAAACGAGAAGAGTCGAATTACTTACCTCAATCAAGGTTTAACCAAACCAAGTTTAACTCAAGTAATCTGGATCCCAAGAATGTCCCTTACCTATTTATATACAATGATTAAATAATGTTCTATCATCATCTATTTACAAGTAATCCAAATATCTAACTTAGATATTTCTTATCTTAATCCATTATTATCTAAACTTAAGTTTTAAATAATAGTTATTAAAAATATTAATAAGATAATTAAAATTTATCTATAACAGAAAAGAATAATATCATAATTTTATTTAAAATAATACATAATTAAAAGATCGTATAATTCAAGTACTGTTGCTGACTGTCGCATACCTCTTCTTCTTTTCTTTTTATTTTTATTTTTTTTTATAATTTATAACATATATTTACATATGCAGAGTACATACTCCACAATTTCAAAAAAAAAAAAAAATTAAACCATACACGGCTGCCGCCGCATACTCATGTATAAAAATTAACAAAATAATTAATTTTAATAATAAAACAATGCGTAATTAATTTTCTTTTTATCTTTACTTGTTTCTAAATATCAAAAACAATATTAAGATTCAAGATTCGTCCTATAAATACTTTAAATCAAGAACTAATGAT
The DNA here is from genome assembly GCA_035583425.1 of Marsdenia floribunda. Taxonomy (NCBI): domain Eukaryota; kingdom Viridiplantae; phylum Streptophyta; class Magnoliopsida; order Gentianales; family Apocynaceae; genus Marsdenia; species Marsdenia floribunda. Next base: position 13,439 of record JAXGGT010027183.1, read on the forward strand.
GAATTCGAAATTCTAAATTACAATTTAAAAATCTGATTTTTTTTTTTAAAAAAAAAAAAAAAAAAATCAAACCCTTGAATTGTTAATGACTAATAAGATAAAGATTTAATTAACCTTCGTAATCAATACCGAGATCCCCGACCTCGAATTCTTGTTCATGTCCTCGAGTTTGATCGCCTCCTCTTTCTTGTTCTAATTGTCAGAGAATGAAAGGGTGGTTAAAATCATGCCTAGGATTTCTTAAATAGAATATTATAACTTAATCTAAATTGCTTTATAGATCCATCTATTTTTTTAGTATTCTAAAATAGTCTCCTAACTTATAAATCACCAAAATACCCTTCTTACTTGGGCAAGGGTATTACATGAATAGTGTTGTGTTAGATGGTGTTCAAATAAGTACACCATTTTTTATTTTTTTTTTTTTTTTTGAATTTGAGTAAAAAACTGAAGGAAAAAAAAAAAAAACTTCAAACAAAATACACCCTTATTGTTTTTATTCACAATCATTGAACGCAAGACCTTATTAAAATCAAGCTACTTGTTACTTCAACCAACAATTTGTTATATTTGTATTAACTGTGTTTATCGCCAGTTGCAATAGATGATTGGGAATAGCTTGCCAAATAACCCTTTATTTTACTTTATTTTTTTTCCCCTCTTTATGGGATGATACAAGTGTTATGGTATAGGCTTGATGCATTGGGCCTCCTTTCAATTCTAATGTTCAACATGTGGACCACCTTTTAAAATTTGTCACAAGGGACTCAATATAATGTTCATGTTGGTTACCTAACACTTTTTTTGTATCTAAAATATAATAATTAGGACAATATGATGGTAGTCCAATTGTGTGATTTTTTTTGTTTATGTACTTTTATTTGACTTGTCAAGTGAAAGTCCTGAATTTGAATCTCATTAGGAATAGTTGTATACCAAATTTTAGCTATATATTATAGTCTTTAGAGTTTTATCTCATAAATTATTGTTGGATGATAAATTAAAAAATTAAGTGTGCAATGAATGATAAAAATTGGCAGCTTCACGGTATCAAGTGAATCTAGTTATTGTACATTGTCTAGACAATATAAATTCATTTTGATTAAAAAAAAAAAAAAAAGTGAATTTCTAGCGTAATTCTCACTCTTTAATTGTACTACATTTAATAATTTTTATTTTATTTTATTTTACTTTAAAATATGTGATTCATTATTGCTAATATTTAAATTTTAATGAAAA
>JAXGGT010027224.1:0-14662 GCA_035583425.1 Marsdenia floribunda
CTTACTCCAATAAAAAGTTAAGTTATAAAAATTTTAGAATAGTAAGATTTGTGTAAAAAATGGTAAGATTTGCAAAAAAAAAAAAAAAAAAAAAAGTAAGATTTTAATTTTTTTTAATCAAATTCAATAATTTACCATTTTTATTTTTATATTTACTAAAAAAAATGTAAAAGTTACTATGAATTTGAGTAAAAAGATGTATGTATTCATTCATCAAAAAAAAAAAAAAAAAAAAAAAAATGTATGTATTCTAACAAAGTCAAAAAGCGAGCATTCAGAGTGCTAGACTTGATTTTGACATTACAAAAAATGAAAAAATTGTGAAGCAACATAATTTTGCCAGCACCACTAGTATCCGTAAAAGATAGGAGAAACCTGAATCATACATAGAAGGTCTAATACACTAGATAACACAATTGAGCTTTAGGAACTTAAATTTAAGATATACTATGAGGGTATTGCAACAACATTCATTACTCAAAACTCAAAACAATATGTAATTGTAAATAGAAGCATTACAAGCATTATTGGATCTTAACCAAACCTTGATCGACAACTTCATTATTTCCCAAAAAAAAAAAAAAAAAAATCAAAGATTTCAAGAAACATGCTTAGAATCTAATAATCATTTCAAAGCTGCTTTTCTCTTTCTTCATTCATAATTTCTTACGCAAGTGTGTCCCGTAACAATGAGTATTTTTTTTTTTTTTTTTTTCTTCTTCCTTTTGCCATTCATGTTATCAGCACCGTATGACTTTGGATGAATAACTTGTTTGTTTCTTTCCCTTCAACATGCTTGTGATCGTATTGAAATCGCAAAAAAGTTATCGACAACATAAGTAGGGTCTATTGGAAGAGGATTATTTAGAAAACACAATATATTTAATATTTTTTTTTTATGAGAGAGAGGCTATTTTTGGAGAGGAGTAATAGGAAAACATTTTGGAAGAGAGATTTTAGGATAAGAGAGCTTTTATTACTACAAGAAATTTCTCAAATTTTGCTTGATTACAAATGAGCTAGACCACCACTATTTATAATATTCTTCTTATAAAATGGTGTGGTTAGGATTTATACAATCTAAGAGTTAACATTGCCCATCTAAAGTATTCTACAAACCTCTTTACAAAATATCTAGATTTTTTTTCCTTTTAGAGAATTCTAGAACCATATCTAGAATTAATTATTTTAGAAAAAAAAAAAAAAAGAAAAGAAAGAATTAATATAGATGAAAAAAAATAAGGTCTAAAAATAAAAAGTTGAGATAAAAATAAAAAGTCTTGAAACATATATTATTTTATTAATAAGATAATATTTTAAAAGTTTTATAATGAAAGGACAAATTAATTACAGTTAGAAATTGAAAATATTTTTTTTTTCCGAAATTTTGACACACTTTCATAAGTGATGCTGCTTACCAACTAAGCAACGCCTTTGTAACATAAATGAAAATATCAATACATAAAAAGATGGAAAAAATTTTTTTAAAAAAAAATTACCTAAGAGTTTAACTTAATTACGATAGAGCCATGTTATTGAAAAAATATCTTAAAAAAAGTTCATATAATCTTATATAAAATAAATAGTTATATATATATATATATATATTATCTCTTAAAAGTTAAAAATTTATTTAATATGATAAAAAATATTAATATAATTTAAAGAGAAAATATTTAAATTTTAACTTAATTATTATTTTCTATTTATCAGAAAGATATTTATTTAGAAAATAAAAATTACAAATTATAAAAAAAAAACAAGAAAGAAAGGAATAAATTTCAAAAAGAAAATAATAATAATAATAAAATTAATGACTAAAAAAGTTATAAAAATAAATAAATAAATAAATAAAAAGTCATAAACTTCACATTATCAAGAATAATTTAAGGGGAAAAAAAATGAAAATATTATGATAAATATTAAAAAAAAAAAAAAAAAAAAAATCAAAACTTTCCTACTGTAACTAAATAAGTTCCTTTTAAATCTATTTTGCAGGTTGCTTTGGGTGGCATATCCTATCTAACAAATTTAATTCAAAGCCAAATAGTAGCAAGGAATCCAAACTAATATTAACAAACTGGAAAATGATAACCTCAAACAGCTTGCTTCAAAACGGTTCAAAACGTCTGAAAGTGTAGATTCTCAGATGCACGGTGGGCAAATTTTTTTTTTAATAATCTAAAAGCAGATAGGAAAGCCATTAAAAACACTTCAACATAGATTTTTCCTGAAAAACCGAATAGCTACCTATAAATCAAGAAAAATGGGACAAAATTACCTTTCTTGATGGCCGGCTTGAGGTAATTCTTTATGTGGATTTTCCTTCTTTTGTAACAGCTTCGTTGAGCTAAGAATATCTACAATGACAGCTTCTTTGAGTTGGGTGGAAATTCTTCAATTGTTGATATTGAAATTCGATTGCTTTTAGGTTTAGGATGGCTTCCCGGGAATGCTTTCTGCCACGGTTGAAGCTCTCTTCTTCACTCACCCACCGTATATACTTACAATATGTATAATGTGTTTTTTTTTTTTTTTTAAACTAATAGTGACTTCACAGATTTTTTAGTCCTAGGGACCAATATCACACAATTAAGCATAGTTCAAGGACCAATGTCACAAAAAAATTAATTTGGGGACCAATGTCACCAAATGGCTATAGTTTGAGGACTATTTATACTAATGTGCCAATTAATTAATAACAAATTTAAGCCAAAAAATTAATGAATAGAGAACTTTTATTTAATCTCAAAAAATTTACAATTAAAATTGAAAATCACAATCCATTATCACATAAAAAGAGAGAGAAAAACAATGAAAGAAATTCAAGATCATCTCCTCAAGAAGAATTCGTATACACTCATCAAACTCTTTGAAATGTTGATACTGAGACCTTCTTTTAGCCAGTTCCGAAGACCACAGCAAAGGATCATTTGGAAGATATATATACCCCAACAGTAACTGAAAGAAGATAATTTAATGGCATGTTACATAATAATCCACTTTATTTATAGACAAGAGAATCTTAATATCACAAAATATGAAAAATAACTAATCAGTCATTCAACAACTAAGGAAAGAAACCATGACAAATATATTCTGGCTGAGAAGAACTTCTCACCATTTAAACTGATATATATGTTGCCCATGCATATAAGGAGTTCACTTCACAGCATAGACTCTCATACTCAGAAGGAGCAGTACTATAAAACTAGCACTAGCAAATACCTCTCAGGAATTCACGACTTTGAAAATCTGGATGTCGGATAACAGGACAATCTATCCTGATCTCTAATTCTCTCCACTTCCAGCATGCATGCTACAGATACAGCTTGCAAGAAAGAGAATCCAAGTGAATAATATAAGTTCTCACTAATTCTTCTTCAAGAAATATGATAATCATAAAATAAAAATCCTCAAAATAGATATTTAACTCCTTTGTGTCAGTCCTTTCAAACAAAAGCATACCTATACTATACTATATATATATATATATATATAAAGAAACCGCAAGATTCTAAAGAAGATAAAAAGAACAAAAAAAAAAAAAAAAAAGAAAACAAGAATTAAAAACACTATGACATTGTCACTTCTTCAATGAAGCTTTTTTTGTTTCTTGAGTCGGCACACTTTTTGCAAACATGGTCGGAAACTATATATATGACCGTCCACAATCGTCACAAAATGTGGAAAGCTGCCTTGTTGGAAATAAACGTGATTAATTAGACCATAAGAAGATCTTAGACTTAGAGATAAGAATGGGGAGGAGTTGAAATTGGATTTATCTTCTTTAAAGAGAGAAGAATGAAGAGGAAGTGAAATTCAAAGAGAAATTGAAATTGGATTTCTCCTAAAAGAAAAAATCTAGAGAATGAGAAAAGAGATTTGTAGAATTTTTTAGATGGGCAATGTTAGCCCTTAAATTGTATAAATTCTAACCACCTATTTTTATAAGAGAATACTATAAATAGTTGTGATCTAACTCATCTGTAACAACGCAAAAAAGAAAAAAAAAAAAATTAAAGAAATATAGTAATGAAAAGCTCTCTTCTCTACTCCCCTAAATATTAAATATATTATGTTAAAAGTTGCTTCTCTTGCTGGGTTAACTTCCTTTTACCATTATTCTTCTTATCTGCATTGGTCTTACTCGTGTGGAAGACTTTGATTCTTGGGATTAGCCATACTTGCTTGGTGTCCTAATTATTATTATTATTATTTTTAATTATTGTTACTTCCTCCATTTAAAGAATGAAATTTCTGCAAAATATCTTACCAAAAATAAATAAATAAATAAATCTACGGCCTTAGAAGATTTGATCATTTGTATTTATTTTATTTTATTTTTTAATTTCTAGTTTTTGTTATTTTTGTGGTTTGATTTTAATAAAAATGGCAAATTGTAATTTGGCTGTATCGTAATTTTTTCACGTGGACATATGTGTGAAGATCATGTATTTTAAATAAAAAAGAAAAAAAAAATTTAAGGGTTTATTTTGGTAAAACAAACGCTAAATTTATCTTTATTATATAAAAATTTATATTTATTTTACTTGCACACATATTTGTAGCATTTTTTTTAAATTTTTTTTCTCAAATTATCCATAAAAATATTTATGCATAAATGGTATGAACACTCGTATCGATATAAAATATTTAATTTACTCTCTCTATATATATATATACACACACATATCCCTTCTTTGGGCTGATTGGGTCCTTTTTATTGTCATAAATGGTATGAACAGTCGTATCAATGAATACACAAAGACATTTTTTAATCCTTCGGGTTTCAACCTTTTTATATTATTGTATTGATTATATTCCGAACCTAATAAACAAAACAAAAAAAAAAAAAAAAAAAAAAAATCATCTTGGAAAAATATTGAAAAAATGCAATATGTACTCTCTAGGTACCACCAATGGAGAAAGTGTGAGAAACTTTGCATATATCTGCACTTTTAAGTTAATCAATAAGAATAATTAAGTATGATTTTTAAAATATTATTTATAAGATTATTAAAAAAAAATATATCAATATATGTATATTAATTTTTTTATGTGACAAGTAAAAAAAAAAAAACATATATATATATATATATATTATCTTACCAAATTCAAAGAACCAGCCAAATTTCCAATGTTAATTGTCTTAATTTTCTGTGATTCCACAACAATTGTAGGAAAAAAAATTAAATTCATCCATTTTCCTGCCAAAACATAATAAGAGAAAAAAAAAAAAAAAACCATAAAACTTTAAATCAAATAAGAAATTAATAAATCACACGATGAAACCGTGCAACCAACCAACTATTGAAAAAAAACAAACGAGATAGTGATTAGGGTTAAACCGAATCAGAAAACATTTCCATCAATTGAGCCGGTGGCATCGGTACAATGGCAGATTCTTTGATGATTCTGTCCCAGCCCTTCCTTTTCCTTTTCCTTTTCCTTCTCTTTCTTCTTCTCCTTCTCCTCCCCCACCTCCACCTCCAGTAGTAGTGGTAGTACCAGTACCATCATTGCAGATACCTGTGTTAAGGAATGAATCTCTCGCCATAGATACGATGATCAAGAATGTAATATTACTTTCATCAGTAGAAGATTTGATCCATAATGGCTAATTTACTTCTAAAAGCTCGAATAGTTCCGTCATTGCTCTAACTGTTGTCTCTAACATTCGACTTGTTTCAATATTCTTGTCTGTGTCTGTTTCATGATGATCAGTACTACTAGGTTGTTGCTGATGCTGAGATTCGTAAACACCATTTTCATACAGAATACTTGTCGCACATGTAGATATTGGTGGTGGCGATGGTGGCAACGACGGCGAGACATACGTACTGAATTTCATCACGGAAGGAGCCACCACGTTCAATGTTGTCTTAACCTGCAATAATAATAATAATAATAATGAGAGAATTTTTGAAGAATATTTTTCTCTCTCTCTCCCTCTCTACTCTAGATTTTCAACATTGTTGCTCAGGTGACATAAGAGACTATATCAAGTTAATTATCGACTACTTCATTAATAAAAACTCCAAAAACAGTACATATCAAAAAAAAAAAAAATTAATTACCTTAACCCGATCGAGCTCTTTTAATTTGTTTTGAAACCAATATTTTACTTTCCCTGGCTCAATTCCAATAATATTACTTATTTCTCGACGTTGATTTTCCTCAGGGCATGGGCATTTCTTGAAACTCCTATATATATGTATATATATAACACCACCACAAACATATATGCAATTATAATTAATAAGCAACTGTATTAGGAAAAAAAAACATCAAAGTAATTAATTATTATAATGATCATATATATATACTCTTCAAGATAATGAATTTGTTCTTAAGAATATCGATGGTATGATTTTTTTTTACTCTCAAACTTGATTTCTTCTGGATGCTTATTACTCAATAATCATCTTCTCCAGAGTGCTGCCTTGTTACCCAAATCATCTTCTTGAGACACTACATCCATTGCCTTTTCAAGCATGACAAAACATACAAAACAAATTAGTACATATAATTTTTTGAGAATGATAAAATTGTATATACTTATTAAGAAAACTTACTTGAATTACAATAAATACAGTGTCACACACACACACACATACACACATGTATACATAATATACCGATTTAAATAAAAATAAAAGTGTACAAAAAATTATTAAATATGCTATACAAGCAAAATGAACATTACAAGAAAATAGAAGAAAACATTGAAATTGGATTCAATTTTTAACATATTGATTATGATATTTGTTTTTATCACTCACGATTATGTTAATTTTTGACTCGAATTTCATAATTATTGTAACACTATATTTAACCTTTCTTATTGATTTGAATTTCCTATAATGTTCTTTATTTAAAATTAATTTTTTTTTTTTGAATATATGCTTACTAAAAAAAAAAAAATGCAAACTAATTCTAGTTTGAGCCTAAAACATTTCAAGAAATTAAAAAAAATAAATAAATAAATAAAAATTAGAGCATCATAATCGAGATGAAGATATATCAATGGAAAAATTTATTAGAAATTAATGAAAAAGTTACCTTCACTCGAGCTCTTTTATTTTGAAACCATTTTTGCTACTTGCTTTGTCTCAAGGCCCATATGTGTACTAATTTCTTCACATTGCTTATCACTGGTGCATATGACCATTTCTTGAAACTCCTATACGTACATATATAATAACACCACAAACATACAATTATATAAGTAGCAAATTAAGATCACCAATACATATATATACATACATAAGCAGAAAATGATTATAATCTTACTTTTTTAAAATAGTGAATTTATTCATAAAAATAGCGATTGTATGATTTTTGTCACGCTTCTAATCACGACAAAACCATCTATGAGATATTATTATAATATGAAAATATTATGTAATATCTATGAGATATAATAATAATAATATATCTTTAACACAAACACAATACCCTGACGGTGAATATCATCCCGAGAACTCCAATCGTGTTCCTTCCATTTGGAATAAGCTCCAGTCTTCTGGGATCACTCAAATCATGCAAATGAAGGAAGAAGCGTTCTCTGAAATTCCTCCAGGTTTGGAAAAATTGCTTCTGCTAAATGATAAAGATCAAAGATAGGCTTCAGCACCAAAAGGTGGACTTGGTGATTGTGTAAAAGTTGAGAAACCGGATGAAGTGGATATATGAGAACAGCTAGGAAAGTCCAGCCTAATTGGCAAGGTTGGAACAATGGGCAGTGCTGCGTGGCTAACTTAGAATAGTCGTTGTAATATTTGATAAAATGCTCTAAACTAAAACAAACTCTATATAATTTCTTCGAACTCTCGTGTTTTCTCTTGAATTGAGAAAATTAATATTTCACTTTTGATAGAAAAATACCCTAAATTTGATAAATACTCTTATTTTGATTAAAAATAATAAAGCTCCCTCGGAATTTTTTTCCCCAATATCTTAAAACTTTATTAAAATAATTCAACATTAATTAAAAATGAAAATAATAATAATAATAACAGAAGTCCATAAAAAATTGGGGAACTAGGATTATTTTACAAACCATTTATTTGTTCCTTCTTTGACAAGTTCAAAATTAGATTGTATTCAACAACAATGCAATTTTTTTTTTTAGTGTGTAACAAAGAATTGCTTGAGAAATTTGAATTGAAAGTCTCAAACTTCTTGGTCTTGAGAGAATAGAACACGCCATATTTGTCGTAAAATCGAGGAAAATATATTTTGTTCTCCATTCCTTCTTCTACCTTTTTCACCACAAACGACGAACAATTACTCACAATGTAATACCCGTGCCCAATTAAGGAGGGTATTTTGTGATTTAATAAGTTTGGGGACTATTTTAGAATACTAAAAAAATAGAAGGGCCTATGGAGCAAATTTAAATTAAGTTATAATATTTTATTTAAAAAATCATAGGCATGATTTTAACCTCTTATTCATTCTTTGACAATTAGAACAACAAAGAGGAGGCGATCAAACTCAAGGATACGGAAAAGAATTCGATGTTGAAGATTTCGGTATTGATTACGAAGGTTAGTTAAATCCTTATTTTATTAGTCTTTAATAATTCAATAGTTTGATTTTTAATTATTTATAAAAAAAATTTGGTTTTTAATTAGAATTTAGAATTTAGAATTCATCATTAGTTCTTGATTTAATCCTTTATTTAAAATATTTATAGGATGATTCTTGAATACTGTTTTATTATTAAAATTAATTATTTTGTTAATTTATATAGAATAAGAATGTTGCGGCCCAGCTGTGTATAGTTTAATTATTATATATATTTGTGGAGCATGTACTGTGTATATGTATATATATACGTTATAAATTAAAAAAAAAAATAAAAAAAAAAAGAAGAAGAAGAAGAAGAAGAAAGATAGGTGTCGATGGCGTTTTACAAAGTAGATGATGATAGGCGGCATATGTATTGTATTCTATTTCATTAGTTATATATATATATATATATTATTATTTTTCTTATATATATATATAAACTTTAATTATCTTATTAATATTTTTAAAAATTACTATTTTAAAATTTAAGTTTAGATAATATTTAGGATTAAGATATAATATATCTAAGTAAGATATTTGGATTATTTGTAAATAGATGATGATAGAACATTATTTAATAGGTAAGGAACATTCTTGAGATTCATATTACTGGAGTTAAACTTGGTTTGGTTAAACCTTGATTGAGGTAAGTAATTTGATTCTTCTCGTTTTTAAATTTTCAATATTTTTTTTTTTTATGTTTTATTAAATTCAGTTGGGTATGACTTATATTTTTATAAAAATATATGTATGTTTTGAAACAATCATGCACGGCTCATGTTTTGTATGCCTAGAGGACTAGTTCTTGATATACCTGTCTATAAAAATATATGTATGTTTTGAAACAATCATGCACGGCTCATGTTTTGTATGCCTAGAGGACTAGTTCTTGATATACCTGTCTGTTGGTGAGTAGACAGATATCATGTATGTATGTTTTCTAACTCGTTAACTCCTTGTTAGAGTAGAGTTGAGCTGGATATTCGGTTTAGGCAAATACTATGGGACTTGAGCCTACGTGATTGTTTAAGTATTATTTTGTCATGTATGAAAAATAAATATGTTTTATGTTTTCTTTTGGAAAAAGGATTTTCTTTTATGCCCAATTTGATGAGAAGTTTTGGATTACTTACTGGGCTCTAACTCATTATTCTCTTATTTCATTTCTTATGTTTTGCAGGTTCTTAGTTTATTAGTTGATTTGCCTATTTTCAAATAAGAACTCCAAGGAGTCAAATTATAATTTTATGGAAGACCGGATTTAGCTTCGTTTGTTTTATTTTGTTTAATCTTTTGGGAGTTGATAATATTATTTGGCTGACAATTGTTGGATATTTTCCGTAAGAGATCTTTGAGATTGGTTTATTTTTATAAGAATTTTCTTTGGGGATTGTTTATTTATGTACTTATTTATTTATTTTCTTATTAGTAAGTTGTAGATGATAAGAGAATTTCTTGCACGACATTTTTTTTTTTTTTTTTTTGTAAGTTTGAGCCTTGCGTATTGAGTTGTACCTCAATTCGCGGCGTGTTACACTTGGGATTTGGGTCGTGACATTTAATGGGTCCTCAACCTATTGGGGATTATGCTCGTAACCCACAACAAGACCGACAAGACCAGGGTCATGATGATAGACGCGGTGAACAGAACCAACCAGGAATTGATTACACTGCCTTGGCAATAGCTATAGTTGGAGCCTTACAGAGCAACATGCATCAACAGCAGAGAAACTTGATGGAGCAGCAACAACAGTTCTTTGCACAACAACAACAACAACTTCTTCAACAAGTTGTTCCCCACAAAGAACGAAGAGATGCTCTCTTTTACTTCACTCATATGAAAAAGGTTGGAGTTTGTACTTTCGCAGGGGCTCAGATGCTTTAGAGGCACTAAATTGGTTGGAGGAGATTGAAGAGAATTTCAAGCTACTGGAGGTACCTACTAAGATGAGGCCTGGGGTTATCAAAACTTTTCTAGTTGGCAACGCAAGCCCAAATGGTGGAAATCTCGAGAGGTCACAGTGGGAGAACAAACCAACCTACCACCTGGTAGCAATTTAGGGATGCATTTTTGGATCAATACTTTCCTCTAGTACAACAGTTGGAGTATAGAACTGAGTTTGAAAATATCAAACAAAGGTAAGGAGAAACATTAGCTGAATTTATCAATAGATTTGATACCCTAGGAAAATTTTCACTAGAAATTATGAATAGTGATGTGGCAAAGGCATCCAAGTTTAAGAATGCTCTCTTGGGTGAGATTCGTACTCGAATTGCCTTACAAGATATGATATATAAGGCAATGTCTGATGGTGCAAGAAAGACTGAAACTGAAGTGAAGATGAGACAAAGAGAAACTAGGAGTCGAAAACATGATGCCCATATTTTCTTGGAACAAGAATTAAAGGCAACATCATCCTATGGAATGTCTAACAAGGCTTTGAGACCTACAGGCATTGGATTTAAGAGGACAAGTGGATCTCCATCAACTACTTTTACTTACCCTACTTGTCCACATTGTTAGTGACATCATATTGGGGGGTGTCATAAAAGAGATGGAACTTGTTTTGGATGTGGTTCTAAAGATCATCAAGTTCGAAATTGCCCTAACCCTAAAGGACCTAAGATAGATGGATTGAGTGGTACGAAGACCCCTGAAATTGTAAAACTAGCCCCTACTCCACAGAATAACCAGAAAGGCAAGACCAACGCTAGAGTGTTTGCAATGACACCATGTGAGATTAATAGTGCAGATGACGTGATATTAGGAGTGATTTCTTCTATTTTGGTACTTACATTTATTTTAGTTGGTTTTAGAATGTCTCCTACTACTTATAAGTAATAATGATTATAATTTTATGTCTTGGAGATGGAACTTAGTGAAATAGTTTATTTTTGGAGATCTTATTTGTTGTTGTTGGATGTACATACTTATGGTAACCATAGTTCAACGTAAGGAGATGAATAAATTGTAAAATTGGATGAGGAGATGTTTTATTATATCAGAGTGCGCAGCGAAAGTGTTGTACATGTTATATTAAGGATTTGAGATGATTTGGGGATGATAATTTGTAGTTTCAAGGACGAAACTCTTCTAAGGAGGAAGGAATGTAATACCCGTGCCCAATTAAGGAGGGTATTTTGGTAATTTAATAAGTTTGGGGACTATTTTAGAATACTGAAAAAATAGAAGGGCCTATGGAGCAAATTTAAATTAAGTTACAATATTTTATTTAAGAAACCCTAGGCATGATTTTAACCTCTTATTCATTCTCTGACAATTAGAACAAGAAAGAGGAGGCGATCAAACTTAAGGACATGGAAAAGAATTCGAGGTTGAAGATCTCGGTATTGATTACGAAGGTTAGTTAAATCCTTATTTTATTAGTCTTTAATAATTCAATAGTTTGATTCTTAATTATTTAAAAAAAAAAATTAGGTTTTTAATTAGAATTTAGAATTTAGAATTCATCATTAGTTCTTGATTTAATCCTTTATTTAAAGTATTTATAGGATGACTCTTGAATCTTGAATACTGTTATTATTAAAATTAATTATTTTGTTAATTTATATAGAATAAGAATGTTGCGGCCGTGCTGTGTATAGTTTAATTATTATATATATATATATATATTTGTGGAGCATGTATTGTGTATATGTATATATATACGTTATAAATTAGAAAAAAAAAAAAAGAAGAAGAAGAAGAAAGATAGGCGGCGATCTGCGTTTTGCAAAGTAGATGATGATAGGCGGCATATGTACTGTATTCTATTTCATTAGTTATATATATATATTATTATTATATTTTTAGTATTTCGTTGATTATATATATATATATTATTTTTTTGATATATATATAAACTTTAATTATCTTATTAATATTTTTGATAATTACTATTTTAAAATTTAAGTTTAGATAATATTTAGGATTAAGATATGATATATCTAAGTAAGATATTTGAGTTATTTGTAAATAGATGATGATAGAACATTATTTAATAGTTAAGGGACATTCTTGGGATTCAAATTACTTGAGTTAAACTTGGTTTGGTTAAACCTTGATTGAGGTAAGTAATTCGATTCTTCTCGTTTTTAAGTTTTAAATATTTTCTTTATATTTTATTAAATTCAGTTGGACATGACTTATATTTTTATAAAAATATATGTATATTTTGAAACAATTATGCACGGCTCATGTTTTGTATACCTATAGGACTAATTCTCGATATACCTGTCTATCGGTGAGTAGACAGATATCATGTATGTATGTTTTCCAACTCGTTAACTCCTTGTTGGAGTAGAGTTGAGCTGGATATCCGGTTTAGGCAAATACTATGGGACTTGAGCCTATGTGATTGTTTAAGTACTATTTTGTCATGTATGAAAAATAAATATGTTTTACGTTTTCTTTTGGAAAAAGGATTTTCTTTTATGCCCAATCTGATGAGAAGTTTTGGATTACTTACTGGGCTCTAGCTTATTATTCTCTTATTTCATTTCTTATGTTTTGCAGGTTCTTAGTTTATTAGTTGATTTGTCTATTTTCAAATAAGAACTCCAAGGAGTCAAATTATAATTTTATGGAAGACCGGATTTAGCTTCGTTTGTTTTATTTTGTTTAATCTTTTGGGAGTTGATAAAATATTATTTGGTTGACAGTTGTTGGATATTTTCCATAAGAGATCTTTGAGATTGGTTTATTTTTATAAGAATTTTCTTTGGGGATTGTTTATTTATTTACTTATTTATTTATTTTCTTATTAGTAAGTTATAGATGATAAGAGAATTTCTTGCACTACATTTTTTTTTTGTAAGTTTGAGCCTTGCGTATTGAGTTGTATCTCAATGGTGGATTCTTCTAACATGTAAAGAGAAACTTTTTCTCCATCGACAAACAAGGACAGTAGTTGGGTATCATATTCCATCAAATAATATTCTCGTATAAGTTTTTTTGTAATTGGTTCAAGTTTATTGAGAACATCTCACTCAACTTCTTCTCCTTTTGCTTTTCCACTGCATACATATAGACGACCATCTTGACTCAAATAGTAAAATTCACCTTTATAATAAATTGAACTAGAATATGATAAATAAAAATTATTTTCTTCTTCGTACACGTAACCCTCCCAACTTTCTTGCCCATGATGTATGACACTTACGATGACTTCATTCCACATTCTGTAACACGAAAAAATCTTGCAGTCTATAGAAGTAGGAGGTGCGGTGACACAGAAATCATTTAACATGAAATAAGATGGGTAATTACCAGGCAAATCAATTCTCTCCCTTGTGAAGGGATTGAAAAAAAAAAATGGATCTAGGTTTTCTGGACATTAAAAGCCATCCATCCTTAGAGCATCAAATTACAGCACTCGATAGTTTAGGGATATCTTGTTCATGAAAGACATTATAAAAGGATTATAAAACTTGAAGGTTGTGCCATGGAAGTTACTAAACATCAGCCATTGAGAGGAGTTGAGACATTCCACTAGAGAAAGAGAAATTGAAAGCTCTTTTGCGGTAAATCTCCATTCTTTACAAACCCAACTAAAATTAATTGCATCTTTGAACAACAGGCGGCAAGCAATGTTTCCTATTAGATCAACGGGTAGAGATTTCCAATTACTTCTTCTAGCCATGTTTTCCTCAATACACAAAATACACGAACTTTTATATATATACATAAATTTTAATATAAAACCTATTATAACTAGGATTCCTAAATTAGAGGTGGCAATCGTGTCGGGTTCGTGTAATCGTGTCGGGTTGAGCTAAGGTAATTATACTTAACCTGTCAACCCGAACCCGACACGAACCCGCAATGACACGAAAAAGTTGAACCCGAACATGACATAAAAATTAATCGTGGTAACCTGCCAACCCGATTATGACACATATATAATTCAAAATCCATTAACCCGATTATTTACCTATTTTAACTTATAAAAATACCAATATCATGTAATTTATTTATATAAAAAATATTAAAATTAAAAAGTAATAAAAAATTATTAAATAATTTAATAATAAATTAAAATATATAATTAAAAAAATAATAATAATTAAAATAAAAATTTAA
>JAXGGT010027261.1:0-37677 GCA_035583425.1 Marsdenia floribunda
TTTATTCCAACCCAAATAATTAATTAAATGGTCTCTTAGAATAAATTTAATTTCTCTTCCAATCAATTATCCAATAAACCCAGATTTGTTTAAACAACACCAAGATAACTTAAGCTACTTCAGGGACCAAAGGACATTATTCATGGCTACTAAAATGACCAAAATACCCTTGAAATCCAATAGTTGTATTTTATCATTTGAAATATTCTCATTCATCACCATATAGAAATATTGACCCCAAGAATAATACTGCTAAAGCATAGTCTTCAACCTACAGGTGAAATAACAGAAATACCCCTCTATGTAACACCATCAATGAGACAGTATAAATGTACTATTACTATCTCAAAGACATCTACCATCCTTAGATTTCTAGTTCGATAATCCATGACTCACTCTAATGTACTTGCTTAACATTGAGAGCTACCTAAAAGCACACATTCTAAAGTCACGTTGCCACGGCTCTGGATTATTAAATTATCCTGGATAATCACAAGGGGGTGATTAATCCTCACTAAGTGAGACATAGAACTCTTTTGTATGAGTCCGTCTTAACTAACTAAAGCAGTACACCCAATATGAAAGGATATTGATCTCACAAAAAAAAAAAAATCTCACCCAACATATATCAAAGTGTAAAACTCTAGCTTCGCCAGACCACCAACTCATGCTCAAATGAGTTGATCCACACTAGAGCAGTAATAGTCTAGTCTCTATAATTATAGTACTTTGAGAGAGACCACTACTACATGCCCAGTTCTACATATTCGAAATAGGCTTTTACCTATGATGTGAGTGAACTACGCACTGATTTAAGGTAAACCATTCCTTATTGGAAATCATGACAAAATAGTGTTACCTTGATGAAACTCCTAGTTCCATCAAATGACTAAGAACATAATTCTACTTGTACAACAAGTACCCATGGTCTATATCTTACTGTGAAGAACGACCTAACACATAGACCATTACTTGTCATACTTGGACCTTCAAATGCGCAATAATATAAGGAGAAAACTAAATTGAATAAATAATTGTTTTGTTGCAATATAATCATAATCTTTGAGGGCATACATTCCAACAAAGGTCTTCTTTGACCCAATCACTCTTTTATATGCCTACGTTATTACAATTAATCCCTAGATACCCTTTTGAGTCTAAATTGAGAATTTTTATATAACTATTCAACTTTCTTTAACATTAACCTCGCTTATTTACTTTTCTATCCTTATACACTTTATAAGAGAATGTAGGGCTCATTTTTCTTTTGGGAGATGTCGAAAAATATTTGATGAAGTAGAAAAAATATGTTTGATAAAGAAATTAGGAGATTAGAAAATACATTTTAAAAGTAGAATAACTTGGTGACAAAGAAGAAGGAAGAAAACAAAAAAAAAAAAAAAAAAAAACAAAGATTGGTTGTTTGAATATATATATATATTAAAGAAGCAAAAAAGTGAAAAGTGGGGTGAAACAAAACTCACTCACCATGTAAAGAAAAAGAAAGAAAGAAGCAAGAACCTAAAAATAAAAGAAAAAGAAAAAAGAAATTGACGAAGTACATTATAGAGTTGATGAGAAATATTGTGATGAAAAATGTCAGGGGATACATATATATATATATATGTTCGTTATTTCTAAAAGAATAATATTGTGATAAAAGAATATTGTGGGAACAGTTTATCAGTCATTCTCTTATTCTTATATTTTGCTTTACCTTTTTATCCTTCGTTTGTTAACATCTCGAGTATAATATTACAAGCTAAAAGTCTTATTCGACCCAAGTTGAATAATTGATTCTAATTAGTGGATAATGTATAAATTTACAAACCTATGATTGTGTTTATTTTTTATTAGTGATTCATGGTTTTCTTCAATTGGTTTTACAATTTGAGCCATATTATCTTGTTGAGTGATACGTATATAGGTTGACTGAATTTTCATATGGATCATAGTTTGGTTGCTATGGTTTTTTTTTTTTTTTTTTTTTTTTTTTTTTTTCCCAATATTTTTTTTGAGATGTGGAAAATAGTGATATATTTATAATAATATGATTGATTAGATGATTATCCATTACTCCTTACTTAACTTTGGTTATCATTTCTATTTTATACTTTGCTTGAGGACATGCAAAAAGCTAAGTATGAGAGAGTTGATATATTTAAAATATATCAACTTTTATTTCATACTTTTATCCTTAATTGCAATTAAATACTGTGATGAATATGATTTTATTGGAATAAATTCATTTATTCTTGTATTATATTTTGTAGGGGTAAAATCGTCAATAATGTTGAAGGAACCTTAAATTTGGTAGAATTTTGAGAGAAGTTATATTGAAGAAGATAATGGCAAACTAAAATTATTGGATAAGTCAATAAAAATAGGGGAGATCAGGATCAAGAGGAGGAGATTCAATAAGATTTGATATCTACTTTTATTTCTTTATCTTTTATCTATAAATAACGATTTTTTGAAGAGAATCAAAAGAGGGAGAACTTGGAGATATGAAGACTGGCACCCTGCAGAAACAATTGTGTGTTTTATTCTAATTATGAGTAATTAGATTTTATTGTGATGAAGACCTTTTGTGAAGGCCAAAACTTTTGTGGATTTTGTAGATTATTTTCATCAATCTTGAGTCCCTGTTTATTATTATTACTTATTTTTAGTGTATGTAATCACCTAACCAATAAATGCATGATATTACATCAGAGGAGAATAGGTTGAATTGGAAGAGAGTAATAATAACACTTAATAAAATTGAATAGGAATAGATTCAATTTCTATTGTCAGGTTTCTAACCTTTAAAGTTATGGAAGTCCAAAAAATTTTATGTAGTTTTGTTTGTTAAAATCACCAAAAAAAAAAAAAAAATGATTGATTTACATAATGAAATTAGGGAACTTTTCAATAAAAAATTAGGCCTAGTTTATACTTGAAAATTTTACTGTAAAAAAACTCAAGATTTAAAATTAAATATTATTTGCATAAAGTGAGTAGGTTGGATAAATGGTGTCTTAGTCCATTCATATTATTAACTTTTTCTTTCACAAATATCTTTTTATTTGTTTATTGGAAGTTAATTGAACCCAACAATAATATTTATGGTTAAATTTGAATATAAATATGGAAAATTTAATTGTCAATTAAATAATAGTTCCTTTGGGATTGATATTTTTATTACTTTGACAAATTGTGCGCGTCAAATCTGGCATCATTCCTCTGTCAGGATGACCCACAGTAAGATTAGCCCTTCATGGCACAGTAGGGCTGCTTAAATAAGGGATTGCGAGTAATGTGGACTTCTTCACATGACCAGCGCCATGAGCAAGGTTAACCTGTTGAAAGGGGTATGAACGAGGTAAACTCATCAATATAAAATATTAGGAAATATTTGCTCACCAAAATAGTTTGAATGAGATCAACTCATTCATAGAAAATATTAGGAGAGATTAGCTTGCCACCATGTTTTAAATGTGATTCACTCATTCATAGGAATTATTAAGCAAGATTGACTCACCAAAATAGTTTAAACGAGATTAACTCATTTATAGAAAATATTAGGCAAGATTGACTCGCCAAAATTTTTTAAACTAGACTAAAACATTTATAAGAAATATCAGCAAGATTGGCTCGCCAAAATAGTATAAAGGAGATTAAGTCATTTCTAGAAAATATTAGGCAAGATTGGCTGGCCAAAACAATTTAAACAAGATTAACTCATTTATAGAAAATATTTGGCAAGATTGACTCGCCAAAATAGTTGAAATGAGATTAACACATTTATAGAAAATATTAAGCAAGATTTCTCACAAAAATAGTTTACACAAGATTAATTCATTTATTGAAAATATTAGACAAGATATGCTCGCCAAAATAGTTTAAATGAGATTAAATCATTTATAAAAAAAATGTTAGGCAAGATTGGCTCGCTAAAATAGTTTAAAATAAATTAACTCCTTTATAGAACATATTAGGTGGGACCATTGCACAATCCTAGGTTGTCCGCCTTGTTATAGGGTAGAAATGTTGCTGGTATGGGTTACCTTGCATACTGAAGAGGTAATTTGATCGATCCCTAGTTTACTTTTAGATGGCCTTGCACCACTTCCTCTCTTGTTTGGCTTTGGTGGAGACACTTCCACAGTAGTCAAGAGACACTCCCATGTTTAGCTCTGTGTGATGGATACATCCCTTTCTAGATGGCAATTTCATCGTATATTATCATCTACGCTGGTGTATCTAGCTTTCTATGATTTTTGGTAACGGAACCAAACTAATCGTAGCATTTCTACTCATGTATTGGGATAGAATGGAATGAGGACCCATTGGGTTTCGAAGTGGATCTTTCTATCAGTTGGGAATGGATTCTTCATTGGGAATCAGCTCAATCACCTACAAGACAAGGGAAGTCCTTGTTCTGGAGATATTGGCATTGAGAGGACCCTCTGATGATAAAGTTACGGCCGAGGATCTCCCAAACATAGAGAATAAAAGAAAGGATATAGGATGAAATTGTCGAGAAAAAATGTCTCTCCCTTCCATCCTGTTGGTGTTTCTTAATTTCCATAAGATAGATGTTGATCAAGGTTCAAGAATTGTGCTTTTAACCACATACTATTGTCCTAATAGGATTTTGCTTTTATTAGCATATCTAGTCGCTTCTAATGTCCCTTTTGTTACTGTTCTACCAAGGGTCATTTTCTCCTTTCGGGAGGCTTTATCGCGTTTGAACAAGAAAGCCTCTGAACGTTGGCATAGTTCCTTTATTTGGTGTCTAAACTAAAGTGGTTCATGCCCTTAGATTGGATTAAACGATATTTTGGGTTGTTTGAAGAGTTAATTCCGTTAATCAAGCCCATGTCCAATTGTTATGGTTGGGCCCACGATCAGTTTACACAATTTACCATGGTCGTGGGCCCGATCAAGTACTTTTAGCCAAATATATATATATATTATCATTTCTAGTATAATAGAGAATATAACAAAAAATATCTAATTATATATATATGTGTGTGTGTGTGTGTCTACGTGTGTATATGTGTGTTTATATATATGAATGTTGTATGTCTGTAGTCCATTCAAAGCGGCCTTGAACTTCATTCTCTATCCAGAAATTGACAGTATACTAAGGACCATTTGAATTTACTTCGAATGTGAGGTCCCAATGCCCAACTCGCTATGAGTCGTTTATGGCTACTTCAGTTTAAAGCTATAGAATATTTTTATTTTTTTTTTTTTTTTTACTGTTGTGGCATCACTTTTGCGCCCCCCCCCCCCGCCCCGAAGTCACCACACAAACGCTGCGTGCGTTTTAGTTGTGTTCTTGAAACTTATCCCGAAGAATATTACTTCTATATATTGAGGTGCAATATTGTCAGGGAAAAGAGGAGAATCCGATTCCCATTTGTTGCATTCAGGTTCAATAGATGGGTACTTAGTGAACTCTCAATATAATGCACAACATTTGTCTACAATATATATATACAAGGAAAAATGTTTGTTTGTATTGGTAATAGATAGTTGGTCGTACATTAATTATTAAAAGAAAATTACAATTATAGCTTATTATATTACCGTAAAATTTAAAATTATGACATAATAACTTCAAACATCATGTTTGACTATTGATTTAAAATTAAATATATAAATCTAACAATAAATACAAAGAGTATCTTCTGGTCATACGAGTCAATTTTACTAGTAATCACCAAAGTTGTGATCCAATCAATTTTGATCAATTTTCGCATTAATTGAGAAGAAATGGAGTCTCAACACACATAATTGATCTCGTATATGGACTACAATTTTACAAGTTATATTGTCCATGCAAGGTTTATCGAAGCACCTTCCTAGGATAGTGCCAAATGCTCCCTTGTAGGACATTCTAGAAGATCAATGGAAGGGTATACATATAAAATCCACAAAAACAGTATTTTCGACAAATTATTCTATGATTTTATCTTGCAACCATTACAAAATTTCGAACAAGACAAGGGTATACGAAAAGAAAATATAAAAATATTGCATTAATTAATTTTATAGGGTAAAAAGTGTGACGAATTCGAGTAATAATTAGTATAGGTCATGAATTCGAGGAATCATAAAAATGAATATTGTGACGAATTATAATAATCTTTACAAGATTCACTGAAGGTAAAAGGAATTTCTTGAACTGCAGAAAACTTCTGGGTTAAGGAAGTCATCCTCATAACATTCTTAGAAACTAGAAAAAAGATATACTATAAAAGATTTTTTTTAAAAATTTTGAGGCATTATCGCCTCTGACATGTCTCGAACTCTAACTTCTCAGATCATAAGCGAGGATGCTACCACTAAACTAATCCTTCTTGACCTATAAAAGATATCTTTTACTCTTTTTTTTCCTTTTTTTTTTTGGAAAGACTTTACGTATAAAATAATAACACATATGTTTTCTTATTGGTTTCTTGGGATACTATGTGCAAACATCAACAATTGTTTAATCAATCCTTTTTGGCTAAACAAGGATGGCATCTCTTGCACAATCCTTTTTATGTGTGGAGATCAATTTTATTTGGCAGGGAACTGCTTAGAAAGGGTGTCCGGAGGCATGTAGGTGATGGAAAAAATATGTGTGCATTTATTGATCCTTTGCTGCCAATGCCATTATCATTTAAACCTATTACTCCATTATGTTTCTTACATGAGCAAGTTGAGGTTTCTAATCTCATTCAGAATGGTCTTTGGCTTAAGGATCTCCTGGAAGTAAGGTTTTTCCCTAGAGATAGAGATCTTATTCTCGTCATACCATTGTGCCCTGATGGCGATGAAGATTGTTGGGTGTGGCATTATACACCTTTTGGGGTTTTCATTGTATCATCAGCTTACAAATTGGCTACCCAATTGCAAGTAAAGTGGAGACTAAGCAACTCTAGTGGGGGAACTACTTCCAACTGAACTGATATATGGCGATGTATTCTACCTCCAAAAGTGCTCATTTTCGTTTGGCGCTTATGTCATAACTTGCTTGCAACTGGTTAGAATTTGCTTCATAGACAAATACCAAAGGCAGATTGCTGCCCTTGCTATCCAAATACACCTGAATTTGACATACATTTATTCTTGAGTTGTGGTTTTGCAAAAAATGTGTGGCGAGGGATAGACTTCTACCCTCGTCAGCACATGGATAAAGTCAACTCCTGGAGTCAACTTTTCCAACGCATATTGGACATTAATGAAGGTGAGCTGCATACTCTTGAAAGGTTCATCATGTGCTTATGGGCTACATGGATAGCAAGAAATGATTTCATTTTTAATCATAAGGTGGCTAAACCAAAACGAATCATCGACGGGGCGCTAGAATTCCTTAACATCTTTCAGAATTGCAAGAAGGCTAATTCCCATAGACCAATTTGGTCTCTTCAAGGATCTTCCTCTTGGAGCCCTTTGCCTCCTGGATGGATAAAGATGAATGTGGATGCATCATTCACCACCTCCGGAGCAGGGTTTCCCTTTGTACTGCTAAATCATAGAGGTAGGGTTTTGCTCTCAAGAGCTAGCCCCCTATATGATGTTTATTCGGAAGAGCATGGTAAAGCACTTGATACCCAGACCCAAGTTAGGGGCAATTAAGAAATTTTAAATTATTAAAGGTTATGAATTACGTAATTATTGGTAGTTATTTGATTTAATAAGAAGTCCTATTGATATTGGGTCTTGAGATTTAAGAAGTTATTTGATTTGATAAGGAGTCCTACTCATGTAAGGTTTTAATATTTTATAATTATCTTTTCTTTAAGATAAATCTTATAGTTGTTTATTTAAAAGTCGAATTTATTAGAAGAGAGTCATTAGAGAAAATTCATTTGAGGAGTATTAACAAGGTTGGAATTCATAGATCGAATAGTTTGGACATCAGACATTGATTCGAGATTATAGAGGTGAGTAAATAGATATTCGATTCCTTTCGATTTCCTGACAAATTTCCTGAATCCGTTTTTTTTTAAAAAACAAATTGTTTTCTTGAATTTAAAAAAAAAAAAAAGAATTTCTTTTTTCTAAAAGAAGGCTGCCGCCTTCTCCCTTCTTTTTATTATTACTATTATTAATATTATTATACGTATACATATATATATATAAGTTTTAAAATTTATTTTCTTTACTTTTAATGATAAGATTAATGATAATTTTATTATTATTATTATTCTCTTTTACTAAAGATTTATTTTCTTATTTCTTTTAACAATCATTTTCTTGAAAATCTTTAATTCTGATTTTTATTTCCTTTGATTTCTTGAAAATTCTTGATTAAATTATTTGAAGTCTTCCCTAAAGTAAAATAAGTTTTCGGCTCAATTCTGTTTTGAAATTAGTTGGAGGAAACATGTTTCCAAACTATAAGTTCTGAACTCATCGAGCATGGTGAAAAAGCTCACAGCTTTGATAAGTTCTGGCCGTCCTGGCGGGAGTACAGCTAGGGCCGAATTCGGTAAACTAACGAGTGACTATACTTGCTTGAGCCTACTAAAAGAAAAGGATTTGAATTTGTGATATTTTGTTTGTCTTTTCAATTTGTTAAAGGGAAGTTTGTTTTGACTTGTTAATTCATACTTTGAAAATTATTCTTTTCAGTTATTAATCTTCTGATGTTTTGAAAAATAAGGAAATTAGATATTCTATTTATTCACTGGGCTTTCTAGCTCACCCCCCTCCCTTTACTTCTCCCTCTTTTGCAGATGCTAGTGATGATGAATAAGAGAATAAGTGGGAACTTCAATTCACGTAATTAGATCAGAATTCTATTGTGGGATTATACCCCCTAAATCTGTTCTAGAATTTCAATGGGAAATTATTGTATTGATATTATTTGTTTGGAATATCTTTTGAAATTATCTCTTGTATTAAGGATTTAGAATTCTCTCGTCCCATATTTGGGGCTAAATTTTGGATAGTGTTGTGAAAAAGACCTTGTGCCCTTAGGGGAAACCTTGAGGGTACGGTTATGTCATGTCCTGTATTTGGGGCATGACAATGTGCTTATGGGCTATATGGATAGCAAAAAATGATTTCATTTTTAATCATAAGGTGGCTGAACCAAAACGAATCATTGACTGGGCGCTAGAATTCCTGAACATCTTTCAAAATTGCAAGAAGGCTAATTCCCGTAGACCAATTTGGTCTCTTCAAGGATCTTCCTCTTGGAGCCCTTTGCCTCCTGGATGGATAAAGATTAATGTGGATGCATCATTCACCACCTCCGGAGCGGGGTTTGGCTTTGTACTGCCGAATCATAGAGGTAGGGTTTTGCTCTCAAGAGCTAGCCCCCTATATGATGTTTATTCGGCAAATCATGGTAAAGCACTTGGTTTGTGGACTAGTTACTTGCAAGTTCATGAAAGTAGGAGGTCACACTTAATTGTAGAACTGGATTGCCTCAGTTTGATGAATCAAACCCTTTCTTCTGAACCTAACCTTTCTATCATTGGAGGCCTCATAGACAAGATCAAACCTATTTGTGTTGTTCTTAGGATAAATGCCATGTACAACATATTGGTAGAGTTGGGATCGAATTCCATAGCACATGGGTTAGCTCATATTGGTCTAAGTTTAGACGATGTTGTCTTCTAGAGTGATTCGTCACATTTGAATGTTCTTGATGATTTGCATCGTGACTGGCTTTTATTAAATGAATGAAGTCATATTTCCTTTCAAAAAAAAAAAAAAAACATATGTTTTCATTCAATAATTCGAATCTTCAAACTCTATACAACTCAACATTAATTTATAATTTCCGGACACTGTCTTAGTGTATATATATATATTAATTTTGAGACTTTTATCCTCCTATAACTTAGATTGTTGACATCTTAGATCATAAGCGAGAACCTACTACCAACTAAGTTACCTTTTTGTCGACATTATCTTAATAATAATTGGGGAAATTTGTTATTTTCATCTTTAAAATATTAGTTTTTATACAAATTGATTCATAATCTTTATTTTTATTTTGTTTTATTCCTGTTTAGCGCAATTAATCCTTTCGCCAAATTTTATTATAAAACCATTAAAAAACTAGCACGTGACCAACAAGGGATCTATAGTTGTTTAAAATCACTATTTTATTCCTAAACAAGTGGATTACGTGTTAGACACATGCTATTTTTTAACGATACTTTAAAAGAATCAATTGAATAAATTGATTGCACTAAAAAAATTAAAGAATATGATCAAAAAGATAAAATTAATATTAAAAATCAATTCGTATTAAAACTAATATTTTAGGAACACAAAGGACTAATTTTCCTTATTAATTGATATAAATACTTCACATTATAACGTCTACATCTATATTACTGCTGAAGCAAAATAAATCCTGAAGTACTATTATATTTTTCAAATATTCGTAAAGGTTAATGATTTCGGTCAGTTGATTTTGCATTAGATGCTTATATTTATATATTCTTTCCTAAGCAGTAGGGTGCATAAATCACAGCAAGTACTAGGTGTGAAAGGAGAATAAACACAAGGAATTGAGGAAGCTTTATGAGCTTCAATTAATTCCCGAGGAATTTCCGTATCAAGATTTCTTCATGTATATGGTTTAATAAGGGTTCGTAACATGCATATGGAATAAATATAATACGGAGATATGTCTGTAGCAAATGTTACCTACTTTTAAATTGACTCTATTATGTCGAAAACAGACAAAGGAGAGAATTAAGTGAATATCTTAAGTTCGGATCATATTTTTGAGAGACTTTAATAATAAAATAAATAAATTTATTTAGTAAAAAACAAAAAAAAAAAAAAAAAAAAAAAAAAAAAAAACCTCTCTATTTATGTCTTATTACTATTTTACATTTTTCAAATTTGATTTTATATTTTTATCTTTAATGGTATTAGATGGTGCAACTGTTTATAATTATCTAACTTGGTTCTTTCAATTAATTTTTTCAAATAATATAAATTTTTTAATTATGTGTTAATAATGTAGACAATTTTTTAAGGGCATTTTCGACATTTCATATTAGACCTAACGTCTCTAAACCGTTAAAAGACAATTGGAGAGAAATATAAACAAAATTTGACACTTATTTAGTACAGAGTGAGCCCGTTTCAACAAGAACATAACCACCCATTTAGATTTTTTTTATTATTATTATTATTATTTGTTTGTTTGTTAGTTTTTTTTTTTGTTTTTAGGGAGAACATAAAATACTAAAAATGTTCTAAAAAATTATCTCTATGATGAATATATGATTAATTCGATCGGATTATTTCAAAAAATTAGTAGGAAGGATCAAGTCACATAATCATAAATAGATGTAGGATATAATATCATGAAAATAAAAAATTTAAGATCTAATTTTTTGAAAGTAAAAATAGTTATAAGAGAAAGGCTAAAAATATAAAATAAAAGTGGGTAGTGGTGTAGATAAAAAATGTTTTAACTTGGTCTTGGCTGTCTATTCTGCGTAACAAAGCTCAAAGGGTGAAAGATTTTTAAGGCTCCTCTCATACTTAAGTTAACAATAAATAAAAATGTCTAAGTTTGAGGGTTCAAGTCAATATACTTTTTTTTAAAAAAAAAAAAAAAATATACATATAAATACAATGAAAAAAAGGCAAAAAATTAATTAAAGTTTCAATGTGGGACAAATGTATTTGTGTTGTAAAAAGGTATTACCCTTTTTTAAAAATAGGTTCAAGAATTGTATGGATCTTGTCCTACTCTCACACATATTATTATCATAAATGTCCTATAACAAAAATGATAATTGAACTAAAAACATAATCACATTTGTGAGTGTAATGTGCCATTATCACTAGTTACAAATCGTTAAAAGCCACAACTATTATCAAATAATCTTTGTGTAAGGCAAGAAATCTAATACAGAAATAGAAAAGGAGAATTTTCTATTAACGTAGGAAATTAAAGTAAATGAACTTTCAATAATAAACATGGGTGTGATGATAATCCTACACCTGAATAAAGTAGGTTTTCAAATTTAAAGTACGTATTGATTAGATGTGTACCAAAATAGTATAACTCAATTCAAAGAAATATTATTTATAATTCAATAAATCATGAGTTTAAGTTAAATTTAAAGTAAAAAAAGATGTACACTATTTACTGAATATATACTCTCTAAATATATAAAATTAAAACAATTAAAAACATAAGGTTCGGATTATGAATTTTTTATTTTTATTTTTTTTTATCTGTCCTTTTCGTTTTTTAAATTTTTTTTTTTCTTTTTTTGTGTTGTCTATATTATTTATTTAAGTTTTCTAATTACCTATTTTGATAAGATTTTAAGTTTTTTTTTTTTTTTGGCGAAAATAGTCATCTTCCAGGATAGAATCTTTTTGAGGAGAACAAATGTCTACATTATATTTTTCTTATACAAAAATAATGATCATTTATGTCGAAAAATGGGTTAAAATATAGTTAAAAAGACCAATTTAAAAATTAAAAAAAAAAAATGAAAATAAAGGGAATAGAATAGTTTAAAAAATATAAATAAAAACAATTATTGCAAAGAAATAAGAATATAGACCAAACTAAAGTTGCATGCTGCACCCGTTTTACCATATAATATATTATATTACATTATATTCCCTTCCAATTCGGTTCATTGAATATGTCACATTTCCCTCAAATTCATTGAGAAAGAAAAGAATCTCTCTCTTGTCAATCCTTAAAGAGAATTATATGAAATTGTCGTGATATTTCTGCGCACGCTTTTAATTATGTACAAATTAAAGAAATCAATATGTCAGCGAGTTTAATTTTAATGACGGAAAGTAAATAGTATAAGTTAGGCTACCTTCCAACACTAAAGTAAATTCTGTTTTTTTTTTTTTTTTGCCCTCTCTCTCTCTCTCTCCTTTCTTTTATAGGAAAGAATAATCTTACCGCGACAT
Organism: Marsdenia floribunda; assembly: GCA_035583425.1. NCBI lineage: Eukaryota > Viridiplantae > Streptophyta > Magnoliopsida > Gentianales > Apocynaceae > Marsdenia > Marsdenia floribunda. The sequence goes on from JAXGGT010027261.1 coordinate 12,913, forward strand.
AATTCTTGTTAGTGAATCATTCCCTAATATTTAAACGAACTTCTAACACTAGAGAGACGACCGGAGGGGTGGGGGCGGGTGGGGTGGAGTATTTCACGCATTTGTTTTGTACAGGTTATGTTATGGTCTTAGTTTTAAATAGTTGGGAAGGGAATTTCAATTTGAATTAGTCTTAAAAATTACTACTAATTTAGAAGGGGTTATCCAAGATTCTCAATCAACTGGATACATCACTTTCTGAGTAACTATCTTAGTAAGGGATGCAAGGAAAATTAGAGAAGGTTACCGTAAATGAATAAAGAACTATGGTTGTCTATTAGATTCAAAAGAAAGAATTGGAAGAATTTTTTATCCTTTATTGTTGAATGAGATAGCCTTTAAATAGGAAGCCTTTATATAGGCTATGTAAGTGATCTTTCTTAGATTCTAACTTTTGCATCTCAACCCTTTTTTCATCCGAAACTTGCACTTCAACCATTTTTTGTACCGAACTAGCATTTTCGTCAAAATTTTCTATTGAATGGCCAATTCTTTTAAATATGTGCAAGTCACTTGACTTTTTAAAGGGTGTCTTCATAAATTATTATTTTTAAAATTTTTTAATAGGATTTGATTATAATAACCTTGGTGCGAGCTGCAGAAAGACTGAAGGAATCTTAATTAGAGATATCCACCACCTCCACCCCTTCACTCTAGCCCGAAGGCTTTATCATTAGCAGTTTCTTCTGGAGGAGGAGGTAGGGAATGCACCAAGTTAAACAGGGTAGTCTCTAGGGGAATTGGCAGAGTCTAGAGGGGATAGCTTCAAACACCTCTTCCGAGTAAGAAGAAAAATCTACCCTGACCTAAACTCTAGACTAGCAAAAATCCATCATAGATTTTTGTTACCATAAGTTTGTCTTCAACAACTGGATGTAGTTGACAAATCACATGGGTAGCCCCCCAGTCTAAAAAGGTGTTGACTCTAGAGTCAATGATGTCCTAGAATTCATTAGAGCCCTTGAACTCCTCAATCATTTCCATCATGTGCCCCAGAGACATAAAGGAAATCAACCTCCTTCTCCTAGATGACCTTCTCTTTCACAGTCGCCTCCCTATAAATCCTCAAGAGATGTACCTCATCTACAGCTTCCTTCTACTTGGCCTCCATCATGCGAAGCTACAACTCGTGGGATGCAAGACAATACTTGGCCTCATTGAACTTCGTACAAACTTGTTCTAGAGAATTCTCCAAGTCCCATATCTTTTGGCGCTTGCTGCTGACCTCAAGCTGCAAAATTAGCACCCTATCTTATGTGGACTGCAACTTTGCCTCTATAGCCACCCGCTACCTCGAATTTTTCTCAACAGAGCCTACAGTGGAGTAGTATGCGGCAACATCCATACCAATACAAGACAACCTCATGAAATAAGTAGAGAACTACTAAAAACAACAGTAAAGTTACGATTTTCTCAAAGGGGGAACAAAAAGATGAAATCTTGGAGGAGTTAACATACCTTGGTAATATAAGTACCAAATGTGTTGGCCACCACCTTGGGTCGTGTGCTCTTTTTATACTTGAACAAATTGGAATCTATACATCAAATAGTAGCCCCCAACTCGAGGTTAAAAGTGACTACGAGGTCCTCAAAGTTCAGCCAAAAAGTTGGAGAGGCACTCAGCTCAACCTCCTTCCAAAGTTTTCACATTTGATAGAAGTATGGCAGCAACTTTATGTCTGGCCTTAGCTAACTAAAGGTGGAAGGCTATGACAAAGGGTGACGAAAGCTTGATGCAACCACTACCACAGAAGTAGAAGGCCCCAGTGGGCTAGGAAATCAATGAGAAGGTGGGGGAGAATAGTAGAATAGCTTATCATCTTGGTGAGGCAACCCCTCCCCCTAGAGCTCAGGGACTTAACCCTGCTAGAAGAAGACTTCTTTCCCTTTCATCAATGTGGGTGTTCTCACCCTCATTGGGCCTCTTGCCCCTTCCCAAAGTAGAATGGCTTGGAACTTGGGGACTAAAACTTACAATAATAGAAAACCCGACAATAGCAATACACGAAGCAGGTGGTGGAGGTGTAGGAGGATCAATTCATAGTCAATGAAGTAGGAGGATTCTTTTACAGGTTGGAAAGCCTGGACTACTTTTGCTGCTTCTTCTCTCGAAGAGCTGTATAGACTAGGTTGAGATCCATGTTAGCAACACTTGCAAAGGTAAAAGGAAAAGCTAAGACTTTGAAAAGACATCACTAACGTTTGAGAAAAAATTGGCAAACTCTCTACCCTAGGTGGGCGTTAACAAATTTCTCCCCTTGCAAACAATACAATTAATAGAGTTTAACCTCCTAAAGTAGATAGAACACAAGGAATTTTCTTCTTCCTCCTCAATGCCCCTGTGCAACTTCCTCTCCAGGATACCCCCTATTCCACACCACTTAAGGGAGGACCTCGCCACTAACTCCTCCAAAGAGAAAAGCTTAGTTCGATTTTGTGGCTCTATACCCAAAGCCTCCTCCATTGAGGCCACAAAACTTCTATTTCGTAGCACTAAATGAGGAAACAGGCCTTGCAAATCCCAAACCTATCAATTGATTAACACAAGGAAGAAAGGGAAACCAGTCGTTGATTCTACACAAATCAACTTGTTTTTCTAATCCAACATATTTGGAAAACGATCGAACAGAGATATCTGTTTCTTCCTTGGAAAAAGATACAAGGTGTTATCTTGCATCTTCAAAGTGGAGAAGTAGAATAAAATCAAATTCTTGGAGGGTTCTACCCCAAACCTCCTACACAATATAGCAAAGGAAATCAACATCCTCATCGAGCTTGGATGAAGATGCACTAATTGTCCCTGCAAGCAGAATGTCCACGAGAAAAGGGTATAAGGAGAATCAAAGTCTATTATCAAAGTGGGCCAACAATATGGCAATGAATCTATCAACATCAACCTTACATCCCCATCAATAAATACCCAGTACTTGGGGTCCCTAAAGCCATATGATATGCGGACAACCTGCAACTCATGATCACCAATGACAGTTGGTAGCAGAGTAAAAATGCGTTTAGCTACTAAAAATGCTCTAGTCCTTCTACCGCCAATCACTACACCAGCGACACATAAAAACCCTTATCGCCTTAAAGAACTGCCTCTTCCTCAACATTATCCAGCCTTTCATCCATCATTCTCAAGAAATTCTCCAGCAAAGGAAACACTCGCTCACAATCTAACTAATCACTCAGTCCACGGGTGATTCTTCATTTCCACCCTCAACTACCATACTACATGTGCAAGTTCAAAATAAATAAGAAGAAACATAGGGAAAAAGAAAAAGGGAATCAAGAGGAGGAAAAGTTCACCTTAGAAAACTAGAAGGCTGGAAAGAAGGGGAAGAAGAATCAATGGAAAATGCAAAACCAACAGTTCAAAGCCCAAAAAAAGGCACCATGCTAGTGGCTAGTAAGGTTTTATGAGAGAAAAACTTCCAGACACTAAAATATAACAGAAAGAGACCTTTTTTAACACTTAAAAATAACTTAATGAAGCATTTGGCGATAATGAATATGACTAAATGAAGCATCTAGCATGGGAAAAAGGGTTTTATAACCCCAGTTTGGAATATTAGGGGGAAGAATGTAATTATGATTGCCTCATTGTTTCCTTCAGCAATGCATCTCCCCAAACAATGTAACGACTACACATTTTCCCAATTGTTACCTCCATTCAAAGTAACCATATACAAGCGAAATCGGTTCTTCCACGTGTACATACCACATCAATGCTAGGAGCTATTGAGGAGTCCAAACTCAATTCTTGATGATTTGTACAAGGGCTCACACTCTGGTGGGATCTTAGTGGTGAAGTGGAGTCCCCCCCCCAACATGGCACTTTGGATACATCAAGGACACGTCAGTAGCATAGTGTTCCTCTTCAACTTCACTATCTGTATTTCAAAAGTGTCCATACCTCACAAACATCTAAATCGATGCGGTCAGTCCTTGCTTCCTTTTACTTTTACTACAAGCCACACCATAGTACTGTTGTCCAACGACTGTGTCAAGTATGCTCACTTACTACCACTGAAAGGGTAGCTAAACTACTTATGTAGCAGATATGAAATGCTCTAGGATTTGAGCAGGTAACACCCGTTCTATCCCTATTGGCTCATACTTTGAAGATTTAATATCATTCCATATAAATAGGCATCGATAGTCAGTCCCCAAGCAACAAAGTGAAAGCATTCGAAGGCAGAGCACTCATACACTACTAAGGCATGTCTTCCTCTCTGCATTTTCCTTTCTTCGTGATGTACCAGACATACTTAATGCTCACTCTCTTTCTCTTCCCTCTATTGACTTAATAATCAGAGCTTCTTGACAGAGATACTCTCCGCTTTAGACTTATTTGCAGGATTCACCAGTCAACTTCAATCCTTGTTGTCATTTGCATCGCTAGAGAGTTCTTCCAACTTATCATCTTGCTTATGTGTCTTGTGATTTGATTATTGGCTACACTAAATTAAAATCAGTTCAAGGAGCTTTACATCAGAGCCCTTTGTCCTGTATATATTTTCCATGCTATGATGCTAATCGACCCTATTTCAAGAGCCTTCATCTTCAAGTTGGCTTCTAAAGTCACTATAGGGCTTCTTCTAGATAAAAACCTTGAATTTTCATCAAAATCATCCTTGAGATGAGTAGCAGTAGAAGAATATTACGACACTCCTCGAGTCCTCAAAGACCTTGTAAGAGCAATATATCTTTTTGTCTTCTACTTCTTTTCAAGACTCCCTTTGTAAGATTTAATTCGAGCTCTACCATTCTAAGCACACAAAAAAGAAAAAAAAAAAAACATTAATGGAAACAGAGAATGGAAAATAAAACACACATAAAAGAATCAAAGCCTTAGAGCACATTAATTAAAACCCAGAAAAATTCATAATCATCCCAGTACCCAATAATGTTCCTATATGCATGATAGTGCATATATTTCATATAAAAGAGAACATAAAAAATTGAACATTTAGGTTTTGATAGCAGCAGAGAGTTTGGAGTTTTTAGAGTGGATTAACAAGAAGGCTAAGGCAACCCCCATATTGACAAAATATTATTTTACTTCTCTAAAGCCTTATTGGAAAGGCAAAAGGGACCTAAAAATACAGAAACTAAAACCAAAAAACTTCAAATTTTAGGGAACAAACTATCCTTGTGGAGATGATAATGAAGAAGAGGGTAGCACAAAAATAAAAGGAAAGAAATGAAGAGATAACAGTTGATAATAGAAGAGAAATGTGTGGCTACTTTCTCTATAATGTATTGGTGAAGAAAATAATAGAAGTAGTGATAGCAGCGGTGGTGTTGGTGGCAGTGGGTAGCAGTGACAATAGAAAGAAGAAGAAGAAGAAAATAGCTTCAAGAAAATTGAATAATAGTCCCAAAATTTTTGTAGTTATTATGATTAAACACTATTAAAAATTTAAAAGTCATTATTTACTACAATACCCTTTTAAAAGTCATGCGACTTGAACATGCTTAACAAAATTGGCCATTTAATAGAAAATTTGGACGGAAATGCTAGTTTGGTACAAAAAAGTTCGAGTGCAAGTTCGTGATAGAAACAAGTTGAGGTGCAAAAGTCAAAATTCAAAAAATTTCAAGTGTTACTAGCTAACAACTAAGGAGTGGGCATTGTAATTCAACTCTCTCCCTCAGCATCATCTTTTTTCCTCTCACCAAAATCATATTAAAGTGTATATTTTCAACCTTATTGCCACATAACCCCGGAGTAAATAGGTACACGATATGATCTATTATCTTGACATTATTCTACCTGATTTCTTTCTCCAAAGCTTTTTCCTAAATGGTTGATCCTTACATGAAAAATTAGATTATGTAGATAATCTATTGGGAAATAAAGATCACTCAACAATTGTTGCTTCTTATTCTTTTTATGTCATGGATAGAAACTTACTGTCCTACCCTTTGCTACACCAAGTCAATGATCCTGCTACACATATAAAGACATACCGTATGGTTAAATGTCATGTAACACCTAAAAAATCCCCGTCACAAAAACTATCAAATTTAAAGTCCTCGCATTTTATATAACAAATATCATAGTTAAGCACATTTGTCATATATCGCAAGATTTGTTGTACTCTCTCTAGATGTGGCTTGTTTTATTTTTGAACGTATTGACTCATGACACCTTCTACATAAGAAATATCAAGTTTGGTTAATGTTTGGTAGAGCAAAATTCCAACTATTTGTTGATAAATTGTTGCATATGTTAAGTCTTCCCCTTCAATGGGACATATCTTAGCATTAGGTTCTACTGGCATTGAGATTAGCTTATATTCAAGCATTCCAAATTTTTCAAAATCTCTTTCGAATCTTTTTGTTGATGAAGAATAATTCCTTCAAAGGTGCAATCAACCTCTATACTGAGGAAATGCTTTAAGTTGACTATGTTCTTTCATATGAAAACAAATAGATAAATTTTTCTTTGTTTGACGGATTTCTTCTTCATGATTTCCTAATATGATCAAATCATCCACATATACTAAAAAAATATCCAAAAACATTCTCAGAGATTTGAACAATAAATTAGAGTCTAAAACTTCCATAGAAAATGCACTAAGCATAAGAAATTTTAAACTAACCATATCGAGCCCTAAGCACATATTTAATCCATGGAACGACTATTGATGCTTGCACGCGTACTAGGGATGACCATACCAAGCCCTAAGGACATATTTTAATCCATAGAACGACTTTTGATGCTTTCATGTGTAGGGATGATTTGGGCATTGGAAACCAATTGGTCTATTGATAGACATTTCACAATCTATCACTCCATGCAAGAATGCATTCTTGACATCCATCAGTCACAATTTCCAATTTTTATTGGTTGCATGTGCTCACAATTGTCAAACTGTTATGATTTTTGCAACTATTCTAAATTTTTCATCACAATCTAGTCCATACTATTGTAATAAAAAACATCAAGCCACTAAGCGAGCTTTATATCTTTCAACTAAACCATCAATACTACAGTATATCTTTTAAATCCACTTGTAAGAAATAGGCTCAAAAATTTTGGCATCGCACAAGCTCCCAAGTCTACTTGTATTATAATGCATTAATTTCCTCATCCTTGTGTTTGGCCATTTTAGACTTTATCGCTTCTTCAAATGTTTCTAGCTCTATCAAATTTACATCTATTAAAGCATCATTTACATATTTGGAATTAATCTTTCCAATTTTGGTTGACCTTCTCAATAGAGCTATTGTTTCATCTTTATTAGATTCACCTTCCTCAAGTGATTGTTCATACAAATCAGCATTCATGGGCTTGAAAAATTCCATCTTTATCATCATTAGTTCCATTTTATGTCTCATCAATGCTTAATTGAAGTTGAGATGACTGCACATTAGTAAGGATCTCTAGAATTATCACTTCATATTTCTTTAGAACCACCATGAAGAGGCCTCATCAAATACTAGATTTATGGGCAAGTATCATTTTCCAATTCTGGAATTGCATCATCTCCATCCTTTTCATTGAATTTCGTATCCTACAAAAATACACTTTACAATCTACTTGTCCATGTTGGACACATACAATCAGGAATCAATACATAATATATACATATCCAAATATTTGACAATAACTAGCATTAGGTTTTCTATACCTAAAATCCATAATCTACACAACGCACAAACCTTTTGAGAACTATTCTTCAACAAACTTCTGTCAAGTACCTAGTCATTCTTTTAGATATTTCATCTTTTAGCACTATGTTGGTACATGTAAACTCATATTACATATGATATTTCAAAGGTATGAGAATTATTGAGAGATATGCTCTCCACCATTATCAATTCGTAGGTAACAAATTATCTTCCCAAGTTACACTTCAATTGTTGCTTTCAATTCTAGATTCTTGGACATTAGTAAGGATCTCTAAAATTGTCACTTCATATTTCTTGAGAACCACCATGAACAGGCTTTATCAAATACTAGATTTCTAGGCATGTAACATTTTCCAATTCTAGGATTTCATCATCTCCATCCATTTCATTGAATTTTGTATCCTATAGAAATACACTTTAGAGCCTACATGTCCATGTTAGACTCATATGATCAGGAATCAATACATAATATACATATCCAAGTACTTGAAAATAACAAAATAAGTTTTTCTATTCCCAAAAAAAAAAAAAAAAATCAAAAACTAAAAGAGAACATAACTTTTTATGGGGAAGATGATTGAGCACAAATATTTTTGTTCTTATTGCTTCTATCTAGAATTTACATAGCACAGACCTTTTGTGAACTATACATCAACAAACATCCGTCAAGTACCTAGTCATTATTTCAGATATGTCATTTATAAGCACTATGTTGGTACTTGAAAACTCATATTGCATACAATATTTTCAAAGTATGGGAATACTTGAGAGATGTACAAACAACATTTTTGAACAATTCTTGTTGTAGCAAAACACTCAACATTAACTTCAACATTATTACATTTAATTTAAGTAGTTGAACTAACCCAAGCCAATGTGTTGTAAATCTATTAGTTGATTCTTCCTTGTTTTGTCGACATATGCAGTCTCTACTAAATGTATGTCTATCATTGGCCTCTCAAAAGACATGAGAGCATTGTACACCTTTCATCTACTAGGCTAAACAATACATATAGTTTCCTAAGATGTTAATTGTGCGACGGACAATAAATTTTTCTTCGTACCTAGGACATGATAGACATGTTGAATTGGTACTTTATAACGTTGGGAAGTAAGTCTTGCATCACCAATATGAGCTATTGATATGTTTGAGTTGTTTAGTGTGACCACCACATGACTTCCCTTATATTTGGCGATTTTTGAAGCTTCTCCTGATCACTTTTTATATGGTTAGAGCTGACAGAGTTAATGATCCAATCATGATTTTAATCTACTTTCTTCTTGAAAGTTTTTGTACTAGGGTTAGCTCTTCCATTGTAGCAAATAAAGTTTTATCATCACATTCTTCATGTTGGGAAATAGCTACATTACCTTCAATAGGATTTTTCTTCAATCAACAAACTCTCACAATATGACCTTTTTTTTCCACAATTGTAGAATTTCCTTTCAAATTTCTTGTTACTCCTATGACACTTTGGTGCTCCCCCTATACCTTCTTGAATCTTGTTCGATCCACCTCCAAACATTGACTTGAAGTTTGGCTTGCTTCTTGTGGTATAAAGTGCTTCCTCTTTAGTCTTTGAAGAAATTCTTACAATTTGTTGATCTAGAGCTTCTTGTACTGCCAACAGATTTATGAACTCAACAAGTGATGGTTGATTCTACCGCCATATTACTTAAGCCACAAATCTTCAATATGCAGTACATAGTTTCACCAATTGTAGTTTTTGGATCCAACTCAATTATCTCCTGACATATAGATTTTTCTTTGTCAAAAACTAGGTCTAATTTCATTGTCTTAGTGATAGCAGTTCACTTTCTAAAAGTTGATTTCTTGTCTCATTCTTCTTTGAGAAAAGGCTTAAAAATGTGTTCCAAGAATCTTTAGGAGAGTAGGCATCTTGTGTGGCAAGTCCTGTTTTATACCATATGATTTCATTTTCTCATTTCATTTTTTGCAAAAAAAAAAAAAAAAAACTTATTTATAGCCAAAAGGTTTTACATCATTTGGTGTTTGTACTACATGTCCAAAACCTTCTCGCTTAGCAAGTGAATTTATCTCTGATTGAATCACATTTGTCCATTTAGGCCAATCATTTCTATGTCAATATTCTTCAACTAATGATGGATCAAAATCCTCATTATCCTTAAGAATATCAAGATTTATATTATATGCAAATACATTATTAATAACTATTTTCTTTCGATCCCAAATTTTAGTAGAAGTGGTGTAATTAAAAGAAATTTCATGATTTTCATCATTTGTAGTTGAAATCTTGTCATCAATTGTCCCTTGTTCTCTTTTACCTATTTCTTCAATATGATCTTCTTAATCATTTAATGCTTTTCTCTTTCAATATGATCATCTTAATAGGCATGATTTTGATTCAACAGCTATATGAGTTACATTATCTCCTACAGGGACTTCTATTCTTATAGGAGCATCTATAGCTGGAATATGTCATTTAGTGACTCTACTGAAGTCACCAAAAAAAATCTGGCAATTGATTTACACTTCATTGTAAATTAATTATCTTTTGAACTTCTAGTTCACTCACGCTTGTGCATGGATCTAAATGAGCAAGCTCTATTTTATGTCATTTACTTTCACCCCCTAATCTTGGAAACACATTTTCATCCAAATGGCAATCAGCAAATCTTGCTGTAAAAACATCCCCCGTCAAAGGTTCAATATACATTTTGATCGAGAATCATACCTAACATATATTCTCAATCTTCTTTGAAGACCCATCTTTGTTCATCAGGTTGATTCAATTACAACATATATAGCACACCAAAAACTCTCAAATTAGCAATATTAAGCTTCAAACCAAAAGCCAACTATAAAGGAGAAACACTATGATAACTCAGTGGTATTAAATGGACAAGTGCTGCAACATGGAAAATGGCATGCTCCCAAATAGATGTAGGGAGATTTGTTCCAATTAACAATTTTCTAGCAATTATTTCCAATTTTTTAATATATAATTCAACTTGACCATTTTATGTATGAACATAAACCATTGGATGTTCAATAATTATTTCTATCAACATGCAATAATAATCAAATGCATGCAAAGAAAATTCACTAGTATTATCTACATGGATTTGTTTAATAGGATAATCAGCAAATTATGCTCTTAAGTGAATTATTTGGCAAAGTAATCTCACAAATGCCAGGTTGCAAGTTGATAATAAACAAACATATAGATGCATCAATTAAAACCACAAAATATCTAAATTACCCACAAGGTGGATTAATTGGTCCCCGTATATCACCATCAATCTATTCTAGAAAGGTAGGACCTTCAGCTCCTACTTTCAATGATGTTGGTCTTACAATTAATTTCCCTTTAGAATATACAGTACAAGAGAGTTTGTCTAAAGTCAGAACCTCTTGCATTTTCAAAGGATGACCATGTATAGCCTCAATTATTTTCTCCATCATAATTGATCTCAGATGACCTAAACAATCATGTTAAACCATAAATGTAACAGGATTAGTAAACTAGAAGTTTACTAAATGATACATCTCAGTAGCATGGATTTTTGTGTAATATAGGCCAGAGGATAGAGATTATAGTTTTTCCATCAAAGATTTATTACGACAGGTTAGTTGAGTTATACATAAATATTCATGATTATTATCCTCCATAGTTTCAATATGATATCCACTACGTTGGATATCTTTAAAATCTAATAAACTTCTTTGATACTTGGAGGAAAATAGTGTTTTATGAATCACAATTATAGTTCCTCTAAGTAATTATATACTTGCTCTTCCGGAGCCCACAATTAGTTTTGCACTACCATTTCTTATTGTAACAGTTCTCCCACATTAAAATGAGAAAAATATTTTTTGTTTTTAACTATAGTGAGTGTAGTTTCACTGTCAATTAGACATACATCTTCTGTGTCATTTTTCAATCTAAAAAATAGAACAATAGTAATATGATAAGAATAAAATATATACAAACTTAAATATTTAAACTATAAAACAATAATTTACACAAAACATCAAAATACCAAAATAATAAAAGATAAACATAATCCTACCAAAATATTCAATAGATAATAAAAGATAAATATAGTAAGATATAAATTAGATGTTGTACTACAAGCACGAGACCAACGACTTCTTATGCCACAACAATAATATTTTTGTTCATTGCTTGTTGAAACCATATTTCATTTTATCATTACTCTTTACACACTTCTAGTGGTCATCAATATTTTTAGCACTTGAAATTTTATTTTTTCAGTTGTGATTATAAGTGTCATATTTATCACAACCACGAATATGTCTAGGATCATATTTACAGCCACAACCACGAACACGATCTCTTCTAGGATCATAAGTTTTAACAACATTCACTTTAAGGAATTGAATAGAACCTGTTCGTCAAATTTCATGATTTTTCATAAATAACTCATTATTTTTTTCAACAATCCAAACAACACATGAACTATTCCCAAATCTAGGTTTAGCACCCGAACTTTTTTTCGTTCAACTTTGACACTCGAACTTATTTTTTGTACAAATCCAGCACTTCCGTCAGCCTGTGCCGTTAACCTGCTGTTAAGTCTCCCATGTGCGCCGCACGTGCATTTTTTCAGGGGCATTTTTGTCCTCCTACTAACCCATTCATTAGGCGCGAGTAATTTCATTTTGAAACTTAAAATATAATTTTTTTAAAAAAATTTCAAGTCGTTTTGCTTTTCATCTTCTATGCGTAGCAAGATTTTTGTTAAAGATTGAAAATACCCATCGAAATCCATGGTTTTGCATGCTAGAAGCTTGAAATTGTGGCTATGTGACTGGAAATTTGAAAAAGCCCAAACCTTTTCATAAGCTGCTGGAAGTCGAAAGATCAAATATGGTGTTCGATTGGAAAATCAGGAAGACGATGAACAACCACATTGACGCTTTCTCCCTATATGGTAAAGCTCTGATCTTTTTTCATTTTTGTAAATAAAGATTTGAACTTGTTGAATCTTCATGCAAAATTTTAGCTCTTGCATTTGGGTTGAACTTGTTACTGATTTAAGCATTTTGGTTTGAACTGCAAATGAGTTAACTGTTATTGCTTTAAGCATTTGGTTTTGCATGATAATTAATTTTGTCGGAACTGTATGGTTTAAGCCTATGAAAATTTTTGGTTTATTAATTTAGTTATCTATAAATGTTTTTACAGAGTCTGATGATGATTTGTTCCCATTAAAACTATATTATTGAGGGCAATGGTGGACAGAAAGAGGGTATAGGCACTACAAAGGGGGTAAATGCAGGTATGTCGATTATTGTGATAAGGATAGAATGAGTCTGCTAGATATAAGTGAAATGCTGGAGAAATTGAACCTGTTTGAAGTGTCTATGTTGTATTGTTATTTAGAACCTATTGGTGACTTCAAAACTGGATTAAGGTTGGTTACATGTGACAATGACATATTGAGTATGTGTAGTTGGGTTCCAAGGTTTAAAGTAATAGAATTTTATGCTGAGAAAAGAAAAGAAAAAGAAGTTATCAAAATTATTAAATCTCTTCCATAATTTAAAAAAACCTGAACCAAAGAAAAGTTTAGTTGTGATTGAAGAAATTGAGGAGAAAATTGTACAACAAGTTCAACCAACTAAAAAAAGGTCTGTTAAAAAAGGGAAGGATAAGGTAATACCTCTATTGGAATGGTATGGTGACACTGAGGAAGAGATAGGTGTGATTACTCAACCTAGTGTAGCATAAACTGTGACTGATGATGTGTTAGTGCAACACAATGAGAGTAATATGGAAACTGAGGCTGCGATAGTACTCCAAGGTAGTGAAAGTTTGAACTTAGATACTGAAACTGTGTTTGTTCAGCCTACTGAGAGTTCAAACATGGTAAGTGATACAGGTAATGTAGTCCAAGGTAGTGAAAGTTTCAACTCGGAAACTGAAACTGAAACTGAAACTGTAGCAGTCCAAGCAAATGAGAGTTTACACACGGAAACTGAGATTGAAACTGATGCAGTGTTAGTCCATTTGGATGAAGGCAATATGAACATGGAAACTGAGATAGTTGGGGAAGAAGTGGGTGAACTTGAAAGGCATAAGAACATGGATTTGGAGGAAAGCTTAACACAAGAAGCTGTGTTTCATGAAGCTGTTGTTGAAGGCAGGAAAGATGAAGCAATTAATAAGATTTTCTCTGATGCAGTGTTAGTCCATTTGGATGAAGGCAATGTGAACTCTAAGTTTGAGAGAACTGAGACTGTTCTGAATATGGAAACTGAGGCAGTTGGGGAAGAAATTGGTGAACCTGAAAGGCCTAAGAACATGGAAAAGGAGGAAAGCTTAACACAAGAAGTTGTGTTTCATGAAGCTGTTTTTGAAAGCAGGGAAGATGAAACAGTTAATGTTGTTGGAGTAGAACAAGAACCTGACATGGATGATGAAGCTGAGTGTGATGATTCCTCAGATGAGGATTATGTTGAAGATGAAGCAGTTAATGAGGCTGATGACCAGTATTTGGATGATCAGTTATTTGACAAGTACAATGACATGGAAGCTGAAAGAGGAGAACCAGCTATGACTGAAACAGTAGGACAAAGTGAAGCACCAACTGAGAATCAAACTGAACCTGCTACTGGAGGACAAAGTGAAGAACGAAATGAACAGCCAACTGAGCCTGCTACTAGAGGAGCAAGTGAACAACAAAGAGAACCTGAAATTGGAGGTCCAAGTGAACAACCAAACATGACTGAAACTAGAGGACCAAGTGAACCAAATGAGCAAGTTGATCCAGCAAATTCAGTTATGATTGACCAAGTTGTTGATAATTTGAGGAGTTGGGGGGATGGTTCAGATGATGAAGATGTTGACAGATACTACTTTTTTGATTCTCAAAAAGACATGTGGGAGCCTTTTCAGTTGGGCATGAGGTTTACTGATGGGGAAGAATTTAGGACAGCAGTTAGAAATTACTGCATAAATGAAGGGAAGACGTGTAAATTTAGGCCAAGTGAGCCTAAGAGAGTGAGAGCAATTTGCTCATCCAAAGACTGCAAGTGGTTTATATTTGTGCCAATAGAAGCTGCTTCAGAAAGCAAAGATCTTGTTCTAAAATCTCTGAACTTGACACATAACAATTGCAACCATGTATGGAAGAATAAGTTTATCACTGCAAAATGGGTTGCATCAAGATACATTGAAAGGATTAGAGTAAATTCAAGAATTCCTGCTACTTCTATAAGGCAACAAGTTGATGAACAATTTCGAAGTGAAATTTCAAGAACATCTGCTTATAATGCTAGGAAAATAGCTGTAAGTATGATAGTTGGGGATGAAGTGGAGCAGTATAAGGAAGTTTGGAATTACAAAGGAGAGTTGTTGAGGACTCATGCCAACTCAACTGTGGAAATTGAGCATGAGAATTTTAGAGAGGATGGCAAGCAACCAAGATTCCAGAGAATGTATATGTGTTTAGGTCCTTTGAAGGATGGTTTTAAAGCACATTGTAGACCTATCATAGGATTAGATGGCTGCCGCATTAAAAGTGCATATCCTGGACAGCTTTTGACTGCTATTGGCATGGATGGGAGCAATGGATGGTGGCCTGTAGCTTGGGCAGTTTTAGAAAAAGAGGCAACAGAGCAATGGAAATAGTTTTTGACACTACTTCAAGATGACTTGGATTTGCCAAATGATGGATATGCATTCACTTTTATATCAGACAGACAAAAGGTAAGTGTTTTCTATTCTCAATCAAGTAATTTTGATTCTCATTATTTTGATCATTTCTTTACTAACATGCCACTTTGTTTTCTATGGTTTGGATGCTTCATTGGCCACAGTTTTACCCAACTGTGACCATAGATTTTGTGTGCAGCACATGTACAACAATTTCAATAAACTGCACAAAGGTAAGAGTTTGAAAGACAAGTTATGGAAGATTGCATGTTCTAGTAATACAGTTTTGTATAAAAAATCTATGGATGAGTTGAGGGAGTATGATGAGGGGGCATATAGGTGGGTAGCCAATGGACCTAGACCAAAACAGTGGGTGAGAGCATATTTTTCCCCTCATGTCAAATGTGATATGTTATGCAATAATCTTTGTGAATCTTTCAATGTCACATTTTAGATGCTAGAAGTCAGCCTATTACTGGACTAATGGAGGGAATTAGAGAGTTAGTATGTGTAGAATTGAACGTAGCAGAACTGAGATGATGAAACAGCCACAAGATGGAATCTGTCCTGTAATTAGGAATAAAGTTGAAGCTGCTGTTTTAGAATCAAGAATATGGAAGCCAGTTTGGAACGGACATGATGGGTATCAAGTGAGAGGTCCTAAGGACCAGAAATTTATTGTAGATCTAAAAAAAAATCAATGTAGTTGTGAATCATGGACAAGGATAGGAATACCTTTTGTTCATGCATGTGCTGCACTCCATAAAAAAAGTTTAGATCCACACAATTTTGTTGATGAAATATATAGTGTTAAGGAATTTTTGAAATTATATGATCATGTATTGAGTCCTATAAATGGGAAAGATATGTGGCCGAGGGGAGAAGGAGTTCTCTTGGATCCTCCAAGGGCATACAGAGAGCCAGGAAGACCTAAAAAGGCCAGGAGAAGACAACCTGAAGAGGGAAAAGACCATGGAAGAATTCGGAGAAGGATTATCATAAGGTGCAATAAATGTGGACAACAAGGTCATAATAAGGCCTCTTGCACTGCCATTACCGGTGCACCGAAAACTAGAACCACAACATCAAAACAAACTGGGAAAAAGGCACCTACAAGAAAGGTATACATCTAAGCAAATTGTTTATTTCTGTGTTAGGCCCTCTAACATGTTTTAACATTACATCTACTGTTTCTTCTTCCATTGGATTTGCAGAGAAAGGCAACACCTGTGTAGCAGTAGCAGCAAGCAACACCTGTGTAGCAGCAACAACAACAGTGGGTGAAAGTTCTAGGCAAGCAATTGAGGTGGAGCAACAACCTCAACCCAACTGTGACAATGCAAATGAAAATGAGCGTGAAGAAGGCATTCAACAACAAGCTCCAATGACAGATGATGATGATACTGCCAGTATAGAAGAGCTCTTGAGGAGATCAGTTGAGCTATTGGAGCAGAGTAGAGCACTGAGGGGAAAAACAACTGTTGATGCAGCAGCAATTGATAAACCTAATTCTGAACAAGTAAACGAGGCATCCATGGGGGGGCTACAGTTGAAGAAGAACAACAAGTGAGGGGTGAACATAAGAGGGCAAAAGGAAGGGCAATAAGGTCTTATGAGGCTTTTGGTAAAGCTTGGTTAGGTCAAGGAGGGCCTAGAAATAAATATTCTTACCTAAGGCCTCGTCCAAAAAAGTGAACAACATTGACTATTGTTTCCATTACTCTTTGTCCTTTTGCAAGAATAGTTGGCATTAAAAGATTCTGTTTACATTAACTTTTGACGAGTTAGAAAATGTTTAGTATGCTTCTTTGACAATGGTTAACTTTGGAATCCATTTTACATTGTAAATTGGTCAGTGTTTAGCTTGGGCACATGGATGTATTTGTTGTGTTCTGTGCAACTTTTCTGAACATATTTTGGCATCATTTAAAGTAATGAAAATGGATTGACGTTTACTTGGTTTCACTTGAGCAAAATGTACTTTCATATGGTTTTTGTTTTGGTTAGTAAAACAGAGTATGTATTGGATAGTAAAGATGAGTCACAGCTGAAAATGAAAGCACAGTATAATGCATTTTTTCCATTAAAGTGCTACTCAGCAATAACTTCAATAACCGAACTCCAACATTTATTGAAAAAACTGACAAATTTAGAAGGAAATATTGTAAATTTCCATTCATTACACCAACAATCTCATTACAACCAACAAAAAAATCCCTTACATTTTCTTACTTTGCCCTAGGGATTTAATTTCAACATTTTCTCAGCTTGCCCATTGCAATTTGGATATGTCATTACAAGGAAAGTACATAAAACCCATGAAATAATACTTGTCAATAACAGAACTCTACACCAAAACTTAATTGAAGCTTTTTCATGGCTTAATTGCTGGACTCTTGCAGCTAAAATTACGTTTTTCTCTTTTGATTTTGTCAGTGCAGATGCAGCAATGTCAACATCTTCTTCCATACTTCTAATCCGTCTAAGTAGTCTAGGAATCACTTCTGTCGATCTACTGCAAATTTTCGGATCTATCCACTCAAAAAAATCACATTTTTTTCCTTCAACCTTTAACAAACAATGAAAAATAAGATGGATTACTGACAAAAAACCTTTTTGCATGACATAGGAAAAAGAAAAATGGAAACCCACTGGCATTTTACAAGTAGCAAATCGTTGAGAAGGATTCTTGTCAGTCCACGACGTCTTCACTCGGCAAGTCCTATCACAGAAACATTTTGGTAAGAATGAGCTTCTACTAGTCTGCATTTTCTTCGATGGTACTGCTAAACTTCAGGTAGAACGAGAGAGAGAGAGAGAGAGAGAGAGATGGAGAGAGAGATAACTACAACTTTTAAAGAAATAAATAAAATGAAAATGACATGTATAATATTAATGTGGAGGGAAGGATGAATGGGTTAGTAGGAGGAAGAAAATGCCCCTGAAAAAATGCACGTGCGGCGCACATGGGAGACTTAATAGCAGGTTAACGGCACAGGCTAACAGAAGTGCTGGATTTGTACAAAAAATAAGTTCGAGTGTCAAAGCTGAACAAAAAAAAAAGTTCGAGTGCTAAACCCGAATTTAGGAATAGTTCAGCTGTTGCTGGGATAGTTTGCCCTTAATTTTTTCAACAATAAGAAGATAAGAAATTAAATTAAGATATTTCTTAAAACCTTTCTCAAAATATTGTTTCTACAGGATAATTTTTGTGGCATGAACAGTGGAGAAGGTTTTTTCTAACATATCATCATTTGTAATATTTTCCTACATAATTTTAATTGCGACATAATTTTAAACATAGTAGAGTTATAATCACTTACGGATTTAAAATCATGTATACTCAAGTGCACCCAATCATATCATTCTTTAGGAAAAACGACTATTGAATCTTTCTTTCAAATTTTTCCATAGAATAAGAGGGTTTTTCACGGTAAGATATTCTATTTTTAAATCTTTATGCAGATGATGACGAAGAAAAACCATGGCTTTAGCATGATCATAAGTCGATGATTGATTATTTTGCACAACAATGTCTGCCAAAACCATCTCAGCATCTAATGTCTATGACAAATAATTTTTTCTAATAACTTCAAAAGCGACAAATTCAAGCTTTGTCAGATTTTTCATGAGAAGAAATAACATACCTATTTATTCATGAGTCAATCTTTAAACACTTTACTCGATCATAGAGATTCGTGTTTATAATGTGTTATGAAATTGTAAGAATAAAAGGAAATAATAAACCAAACTACAAGAATATAAAAGTAATAAAATAAATATTGAAAGTGAAAAGAGAATCTTATTAATGAATTTTTTGATTTCTTCGATGTAAGTTAATTCATATGATTCATATATTTCGTATGAAATGACATAGTCTTCAGGACCCTCTATGTATAGGGCTGTTTAGAGGTGATTGCATCATCAATGACATTATCGTCATCACAAAATTAATTGCATCATTGATCTCGAGGTAAAATGATAATAATAATTGTTCGACATTATGGACATCCACTAACTTCGAAGAATGTCTTCGAATTTCAAAACAGAGTTTTTTTTTTCCCCACTTTTATATTTGTCTTCAACTCTTTTTTTTTTTTTTTTTTTATCCCTTTAGCCTCCATGAGAACATCACCCTACAAAAAAATGAGATAATAAAGGTCCCTATGCTCCCCCTTTAGCTTTATGATTATTAATGGGACAATTCAATGGCGGGCTTTTTTTATCAGGGCAACAACACAAATTATGTATTACCTTTTAGTGGTGTTGTTTTTGTCACTTTGATACTACTTTCTTGAGCAGCAACAGAAGATATATTAGTACTCGAAAAATCTTATTTTATGTCACAATTAAAATATATTAGAGTATGCATAAAAATTGAAATATTACAAACCATAATTAATTTTAATTTATTAAAATTGTATAACTGACAACACTATCATATTTTAGTTAAATTCTGTTTTCACCAAACACCAAAAACAACTAAAAAAAAAAAAAAAAAAAAAAAAAAATTTGACCATTAAATAAAATATTCATTACAAATTTGATGCCCTCATTACGTGCATATATAATCTGTAACCATCAAGTATATAAATTATCAACATATATAATATAAACATGTTCATATGATTTATTAAAACAAACAAAAAAAAAAAAAAAATGTATGTATAACAGCTTAAACTAAAATCAATATATATATAACATTGAGAGTCCTGAGGTCCACCATTACTTTCCATCAAAATTGGATTTTTTTTTTTTTTTCCAAATATATATATACGATGGATGTCAAATTCACCTAATTAATTTCCATTAAAATATTATAACTATATATAGTAGTTAATAGGGTCGATTCTATGAAGATTAGAAAACTTTACTGTTTTCTAATTTAGAGAATCAAATTTGAACATTAGGATTTTATTATAACAATTAATAATAGAAAGTATCAATCACAAAACAAATAAATTTATAGATAAAACATTAAACCAAGGTATGATATTTGTTATGATTTTGTAACGATCATCGATTAGAATAAAATTCAATTATTCTGTGATAAATTAATTATAATCATCAAGCTCTAACAACAAATCCTTTCTTAAATAATAGATCAATTGTGAGACACTCGTTAACTAATTTCTTACCAATTAATAAATAAATCCTAGATAATCTTAATTTTATGAGTTTAATGATCTGGTAGCAATAAGAATTAGAGAGACCTAATTCAAGGTCAATAGATAAAGGAGACTACCAGTGATATAACACATATATCTCAATACATGATCATGCAAATCTATAACAAGAACATAGAGTAAAGTTAGAATCGTTAATTGTCATTTACCTAAACAATAACTAAAAATCGTTTCATTCTTATTATTAACCACTAATTCTAAGATTATTTGAACAATTACTGATTCAAGAATTTAGACGGTAGAATAATTTAAAGAAAGAATCAATAGGCCCTACTAATCTTACCAATAAAATTAAGCATAGAAGATTTCATGAATACCACAAAATAATAGGAATATAAAGCACAATTAATCTCACAAAATTACAATAGTCAAACCTCAATCAACCTTGGTTGAATAAATGAGTTTAGAAAATTATGTCTTTAGATAAAATTTAATTCTTTCTTGTGGCAAAAGATTCTTTTACGGTGTCTGACAGAGCATATTTATAACACAAGTTCGTAAGAGTTCTAATAGGATTAAGAATATAATCCTAATATGACTATAACTTTGGGTTTCTTGACATCTTGAATTCTACATTTGACTAGGATTCTTTCTCATGGATAATCTTGATGTTCTTGCCCTGAGTCTTTTTTCGTACAAATCACATGAAAATGTCGAAAGACAATTTTAACCCTACAAGAGATAAAATCTAAAAAAATAGGAATAAAGATAAATGAAATAAAGATATATAAGATATATGACTTTATTGCACTCATCAGTATATATATATAATGATTCAAAGTTCTATAAAATCAAGATTCAAGATTTAAAGATATCATAAGAAATCAAAATTTTAAGCACCGTAATTAGAATCAAGACTCAAAATTATGATAATTCAAGAGTCAAAATTCAAAGTCACCACAAAAAGAATCAAGATTTCATGCTATCATAAATCAAGAATCAAGATTCAAAAATATCATAAGTTAAGGATTAAGATTTCAAAACTACCACAAAGTAAGAATCAAGATTCAAAGTCAAAAAATCAATATTCAAAATTTCCATAAATCAAAATTACAAGCCAAAGAAAACAATGCTTGATATATAGCAAAATATATAATTCAAAAACAAAACATAATCTTGATAATTCCAAGTAACAGAATAACTTTGGAACATGCACAACAAAATCAAAGCCATCAAAGTAGACACCAACAAGTGTTGAATCATACTGATACAAAATAAATATTAATCGTGTGCATTTCTTTGTTCTTTCACTTTTCTTGAAGGTTTTTTAGATAAAGAAATTGTTTACAACAAATAAAGGCTCCGAAATCTCGACAAATAATCAAATATGATAAATTTGAAACTTAAAAAAAAAAAAAAAAAAAACAAACAAACAAACAAACAAACAAAAATCAAAAGGTTGAATTTTCTATTTTTCAAATGAACATGAATAACTAAATTCGTGAATTAAATAAATAGAAATCAAATTTCACCCAAAAGATGGTATAAAATAAGTCTTCTTTTAAATTCAAATAATTTTCATTCTCAAGTATAACTTTAATGTCTTTTTTGCCTTAACTTTTGTGTTTCATCATTGATGTAAATGTATCTTTCAACATCACTGAATTATCAATAATTTAGGTGGCCCTCCCTTTTCTTAAACACAGAACGTGATACTTGGTATATTCATTCTTTATCCTTATAAGATGTCTTTCTACAAAAATAACAAGAAAATTCATATTTTAATTTGTTCCTTTTCTTACTTCTTCTATAGTCTAGATCCCAAAACTTATTTATTATTCTTTGTTTCCTTTCCTTTAAATTTGTACTTTCACCATTATCTTGTTTTAATCTCTCTTTCCACAAAATATGAAATTAGTTCATTGAAAGTCAATTTATGCTTTAAACAATTATAAGTTATAATTATCTCTAAATTGACTGAATTCTAATTGAAAAGAAATTAAAACTAAATGCACAAACAATTTCTCAAAAGTTTAATCTTAGGCAAAAAGGAATCCATGTTCTTATATTTAATGTAGTTAAAATATAGACACTACAAAAAAAGGGCTATTGTGACACTCTTAAGCACCTCAATAGAGTATATATTAGTAATTTCTTACTTTGATGCATTTAATATAAATGTACCGCCTCAATAGCCTCAAGACAAATTTTATATATGAATAAAATTGAAATTTTAAATTAAAATTTTTTTGGCATTTTTTAATCTATTAAGGCATTTTTAATTGTTTAAATATTTATTTTTAAAGACATTTTACATACATAGTAATAGAAGGTTTTTAAGACTTGTAATTTTATAATGTCTTAATAGATATGTCTTAATAGCCCTTTTTTGTAGTGACATTTTT
This sequence comes from Marsdenia floribunda, assembly GCA_035583425.1. Classification (NCBI taxonomy): domain Eukaryota; kingdom Viridiplantae; phylum Streptophyta; class Magnoliopsida; order Gentianales; family Apocynaceae; genus Marsdenia; species Marsdenia floribunda. The sequence continues at coordinate 35,791 of JAXGGT010027261.1, forward strand.
AAAAAATGAAAGAGACACCCAAATTAGACATCGGATAATTGGTCAATTTAATTTGGATTATTGATCGTTTTAGTCCTTGCACTATTTTTTATTAGTCAACCTAGTCTTTTTTTTTCCTTTATTTTTTATTTTTTCATCCTTGAACTAATTTTTTTTAGACAAAATAGTTTTTTTATTGGTTTTAAAGCAAGTAATGAGTCACAAAACAATTATTTGATATGTACCTCTAATTATTAAGGATATAAATGAAATTTAACATAAAAATAAATAAATGGTTTTTTGCAAATACAAAAAATTAAGAAGGAAAAAAATATTTTTAATGAATATCTAAATTTGGCGTCATTCAATTATTGAAATGACATATTTTTACTTGCTAAATAAAGTAATAAATTTTTATTTATGTATTTTACCTACTATAATAAGAAAGAGGACTAATTTGTCCAAACGTGTTTAATTTGAAGATGAAAATAGTTAAAAATAAAAAAGAATAATTAAATTTGTTAATAAAAAATAATAACTAAAATGACCAATGATTTATCCCTCAATTTATTTTTTTTTCTTTTTTAGTTAATAAGATTTCTTGATTTACTTTTTTAAAATCTCTTTCGTTTTAATGCACAAAAAACATTAATATTAATGGACTTTATTGCTTAAAAATAAAAATTAAAAAAAAAAATACAAAATTGATGCAAAAAATTAAATCTATAAGAAAATTTCTTCTTTTAAATGATATTTTTTTCTTATTTCAATTTAAGTCTTGACTATCGTTCCTACAAAAGAAAAGCCTAAGTGGGGAAATCTACCCATGGCTGACCCTTTTGATCTTTCTTCATTTTTTTTTTTTAAATATATATATAATTATTATAATTATAACCATGATAATAATTATTGAGTTTTTTATAAAAATAAAAAATAAAAAATATTTAATAAATACTTTATTTTTTATTTTACAATATTTATTTAATAATTTTAATTTAAAAATTAACTAAAAGAAGAAAATAAAATTTCTTACAAGAATAGTATGAGGTGAAAAATCTTGGTCAGAATTCTCAAGGATAAAGACAGGGATCATATATACATGCACAAATTAAAATTAGGGATGGAAATGGGAAGAAGAAGTCTCCCAAAATCCTGTTACCATCCCCATCTAAGAGTGGAATCTCCAAAACTCTTGTTATACTTAAGTAGAGTTAAACAAGTATTACCTAAAGATTCAATTATGTGCATTAAAACCGAATTAATTAAACTATGCAAATTAAGAATCAAATTGACCTAAAACATATACATTTAATTATGAGTGAAAATTTGTATTAGATTCGTGTAATCATATCGGATTGAGTTAAAATAATTATATTTAAAATGTCATTTCGAGCCTGAAACGAATCTAAAATTATAGAAAAGGTTGAACCCGAACATAACACAAATAATTAATCATGTTAACTTGTCAACCCATTATAACACATATACAATTCAAAACTTGCTAATCTGCAAACAAGATTATAGGATACCAACCACTTAACCTGATTATTTACCTATTTTAAATTATAAAAATATTAATATTATTTTATTTAATTTGATTATATAAAAAATTTAAAAATTTAAAAATAAAAAAAAAATATTAAATTATTTAATAATAAATTAGAATATAAAATTAAAAATAACAAAAATTTTTTAAAAAAATTAATTATTGTATAAACTGGTTATACGATTAGAAACGAATTACGTGGCTCAACTTGTTTATAACCTAAACACAATTATTATTAAACGGGTCAATCTGTTTTAACACAAATCTGTTTATTTTTAATTTTAATTTATTGGAAAATTGGTCGGTTTAGTCCCTTATCTATTTTCAATAATTAACATAGGTCCACAATCTATTTTTTTGAC
>JAXGGT010027262.1:0-14643 GCA_035583425.1 Marsdenia floribunda
TGGATATCTTACAAAGGGTTTATGAAGTTGTTGATGGATATCTTACAAGAGAGGTAATAGGTTGTTTCATCTTGCAATTTTCGTGCAAGATGTATACATATTTATAATCACATGATAGAACTATGTACATGTATGTAGAAGTATCTAGGAGTGAGGTGTCATCCACTATCTTTGTCCTTTTGCTGATTTATCATGTTGAGTTATCATCCATAATCTTCTGAGGTGTAAAGATGTGTCTTTTCTTGTTTTTGGATGTCAATTTCATTTTTGGTGCATGCCGGACATGTATCTGGTTGATGTTTCCTGTAATAACAAATTCTCTACTGAGCTGTTGGACTGGATTTGATAATCCCCTTCTCGAGCATCTTTATTTTTGTCTGGACATATTTTTCTGCAGCTACAGGTGTCCGTTTTGCTGGACTGATCATGATTGATGAATGAATCTTTTTTCCGCCATACGTTTTAAATCCTTTCTTGAAACATCCTTCCAGTCCTTGTAGAATTATCTGGATCCCAATAGCTCTTCTATAATGAATATCATTTTCTTCATATTTTTTATAATCTTTTTTATCTTTTTGTATATTTATGGAAAAACTATCAGGTTTTCCTATCTGTATAAAATGATAAGCAGGATATTTATCTTCTTGATAAAAATCTGGTCCAGCAGACATGAATTTGAGTACTAAAATATCTTTAGGTGAAACTGTGGAATTATTTAAATAGAAATATTTTATCCCTTCTTGAACCTAAGAGGGTAATAAGGATATCTCAGAAAAATTTGGAGGACTTAGATATATTGAATTTATTGTTCCAAAATCATATCATTTTCTTATCTCCTGTGCTGGAGTATTTTGTAAGAAATTTATCCTGGGATATATTCCAGAAAAATCTATATAACGATATTCAGTATTATCAAAAGTATATAATTCTTTCATCAGTGCTTGTTCTTCTTCAACAAAGGGATGAACATTATGTAAAGAACTAATTTTAGAAGAACAACTTTCTACAATTTGTTTATCTTTTTGGGGCCTTAAAGAAATATCATAAGTGGGTTTTGGAAGAGGAGGTGAAATTTCCATAACATCTCCTATAGAGGAAGAAGATTCAACTTTTTCTAACTCATTTTTTTCAAATAATCCTTTTATCATATTGTCTAGCATTTCAAAATATCCTATTTTTGATGAAATTATTTTTGTTTCAGAAAGTAATAATTCAGTAGTTTGATTATTCATACCAGGTAAATTTGCTATATATATGATATCTGAAAGATTATCTTTAATAGAAAACACTTGTTTTACCATATCTTCATGTATTTTGAGTATCTTTTTAAATAATTCTGCCATCCCTGGTCAAAAAATCTGCAAGAATATTTTTATGAGATTTGATAAGCTCAATATCAAATTGATATTCTGGTCTAGAAGGTAGATAATTTCTAATAAAAGCTTTAACTTGTGTGTTATATGTTCTTAATATAAATTTTTTAGGTAATAGGAAATAATAAAATTTTTGACAGCTTTTGACAATAGCTAATAATTCTTTTTCATTAATATAATATCTTGTTTGAGTGTCAGAAAATGTACCAGAATAATATCTACAAAGAGTTTCTCCTATTTTCTTATTTTCTTCATAATCTATCTTTTTTAAAATTCCACTCCAAAATTTTTCTGAGGCATCTGTTTCTAAAATTAAATCATCAGTTTCTAATGGTAAAAGTAATCTTGGTAAATTATGACAAAGTTGTTTTATTTGTTTAACTTGATTTTCTAGAACAGAATCAAAGCTAAAAGTTCTATCCTTTTTTAATAAATCTTGTAATGGTTGTTTTAAACCAACTAAATTTGGTATAAAGTCAGAAGCATAATTTAAAACACCTAAAAAATTTTGTACTTGTTTTTTATCTTTTAATTTATCAGGAAAACCTTTAAGTTTCTCACTAATATGATTCTGTAATTCTATACCTATTTTATCAATCTTAAAACCTAAAAATTCTATTTTTTCTTGCATTAATTTAGCTTTCTTTTCAGATAACACTAATCAATGGGTTTTACAAAGATTACTAAAAATATCTAAATGTTTTAAATGTGTTTCAATATTATCAGATACTACTAATATATCATCAACATAGACAAATATAAAATTATAATCTTTGAAAATATTATCCATTTTCCTTTGAAATATTTGAGGAGCATTTTTTAATCCAAAGAGCATTACTAACCATTCATATTGACCTTGTGGGATAGAAAAAGCAGTTTATGAATACTATTAGGGTGCATTTTTATTTCCCAGAATCCACTTTTACAATCAAATTTTGAGAATATCTATTTATTACGAGTCATATTTATCAAACTTTCTTTATGAGGTAGAAAATATCCATCAAAGATTGTATTATCATTCAATTTTTTTATAATTTATCACCATTTTAACTTTTCCTCTAACTATTTCTATATCTTTTCTTACTATAAATGCTGGAGTACTATGGGGAGAGTTACTTCCTCTAATTAGTTTCGCATCTAGCAATTCTTTTATTTGTTGTTTAAATTCATTTTTATCTTCTTCATTATACCTCATTGACTTGATTCTAATAATTTTTTCTTTATCTTTCATTTCTAATTTGGCCATAAGCTGATTTTTATTCCAAAATTGTAAAGGATTATCTGAATAACAACCTTGTAGTTTAGCTTTTATTTGTTCTATATCTAAATTTAATTGATTCAAATGAATTTGGTACTCTAATAATTGAGTACTTTTAGGAAAAATCGGTTTTGAACTATATCCTATATCACCACGCTGGGCTGTGCGGGGTTGAAAAGGAATAGGAAAGGATTTAGCATAAGCAGTCTTTAATCTTTTAACAACTATCAATGATGACAAGGAGTTTTAAAGGAAATTTGATAGGTTAAAGTATCAAAAGTAATTTTATGAAATAACTGTAAAAAGTTATTACCTAATAAAATATTTGTTCCTGTATTATGAAAATAAAAAGGAGGACACTTAATTAAAAATGTTCCTAAAAGAATTATTGGTTTTTCTATACCTTGTGAAATTTCAATTATATTATTAGAAATATCTCTTCCCTTAATAGGTTTTAATGTTTTATGGTAGTGTTGTGGAAAACAATCTGGTTTACATAAACATGATCCTGATCCACTATCTAAAAAGGCAGCAAAATATTCAGTTTTATATTCTTTATATGTAATTCCAATAGGAATATAAATACTATAAGGACTTGTCATTTTGGGATATAAATTAATTTTCCTTGATGTGTTATTTTTATTCCATATGAGGTTATCTGGTATGGTTTAACATTTTCTAAGAATGTTATTCCAAGCATAATTTCTAGAGTATCATTATATCCTTCATTTTCTATTAATAATCTTATATTTAAGACTTCTGTCCCAAATTTTAACAATGTTTCTACAGCTTCATTTATTTCATGTAATTCCCCATTAAAATTTATATATTGATGAGGATTATCTAAATGATATTTTTGTAAATTAGTACATAATTTGTGGCTAATATAATTTCCATTAGCTCCTGTATCTATCAAAATATTAATTGGTCTAAACTTTATACCATCAAAATATTCTCATTGTATCTTATAATTATTATAATTATTTTTTGTAAATATTAATCCTTTATTTATCTGAGTTATTGGTTTTGTCATTACTTTTGTATCTGTAAAAGATAGTCTAGGGATTGCCTGATCTATATAAATCAAAGGTTTTTCTTGTAAATCTAAATTTAAAGGTATTGTATCTATTTCTTGTATTAGTGGACCACTAGATATTTGTATTTGACATAAACCATTAAACAAATAGGGATAATCTATAGTATCTTTTACACTAAATGATGAGCATTTGATATTGCATAAGATATTGCATATGTTATGGAATATAGTTTATTATTATTATAAAAGAATTCTTTTCTTTTAAAATCTTGTTTAAGACTTAATATTTTATCAAAATCTTTATCATTTATGTTATATGATATTCTAGGATATATATTAAATTTTAATTTTTTGTATTGAAGATTTCCTCTTAATATACCTAGACATGCTTCTTCTCTATTTCTTATTCTATTATCCATGACTGCTAAATCTATTGGTGTATCTAATCCTTCTTTAAAAGTTGCTTTTATAATTATTTGTACTGCTCCAATATGGATCCATCCTAAATTATCTCTTATTGCTGGTTTTATCTTTTTTAATTTATCTTGAATACTTCTTTTTGTTAATAAAGGTATTATTACTTTATTTGAAGTTAATGATATCTCTAAAGCTCTTTCTTGGATATTTAATCCATAATATAACAAATGTTTTCTAGGACATAATCCTAATCTTTCTAAAATATTAACTTTAAATCCTGAATAATTAGAAAGTGAGAAATCTTCATTTTGTATTTGTTTTGGTTTTTTTTTTATCTATTAATAATTCTCTTTTATATTCTCCATATTGTTCTTCTTCATTATCTATAATATCTGTATCGTGATATCTATTTGTAGATGTTTCAATTATTTCATCATCTTCAGATGTTTCAGTATATTCTGTTTCTGTTAAGATAAAAATACTTTCATCTGTACTTAATGTTTCAAAATCATTTATTTGTATAAAGTCTCCTGTATGTATCATATTATCTATATCTTCATCTATCTCAAATATTTTTTTTTGTTTTTCTCAAATTTCTTTGGACATTTATTAGCATAATGGCCAAGTTCTTTACAATAATAACATCTACACTCATGTATAGCTTTCTTTCTTCTTCTTCTATAAAAAGGCTTTTTAGGTTTATAGGATTTCTTTTTATAATATCTAGCTTTTATTTTCTTAAAATATTTCTTTTTAAATTGTTTTCTCTTTTTATATTTTTTAATCTTTCCATAATAGTATTGACTATCACATCCAATTATTAGAGGCATTTTATGTTTATCACTACATAAAGATATTCTTTTCTTTAATCCTCTTGTCATTTTAGCTAAAATAGCATCTCCACACCATTTACTAAGTTTATTTCTAACATGGGCTATCCTTTTTTCCTAAAGTATCAGTATCTCCTGGAATATAAGTATCTATTAATTTTTGTCCCCAAGGGTCAGGGATCTTAGCAAAAAATAAAGGCAAATAATTGCCCATATTAGGAACTTGATTATAAATATGATAATAATAATCTTGAAATACACAAATATATCTATCAATTTCACAGATGTCACATAACTGTAATCTTAATAAGGCCGTAGCATATTTATTTGTTGTTCCTGGATCTTTAAAGAAATTTTCTTCTTCACAAAATTCTAGTTTAAGAACTTCAACAACTCTAGTAATTATATTTACCGTATTTTTTCTATTTCAAATATACTTGCTAAAGTGTCAAAAGTTAAATTTTGCCAATATCTAAGAGCACTATTAACTAAACTTCTTTCAACAAAATGTTTTACAGAATCTATATCCATTTTATTTACAACAACTACTATTCTTAAAGCTGTTTCCATTTATCTATGGCTTCTTCTATATTTGTTATGCAATCTATATCAAGACATATACCAAAAGGATTTATTGGTTCACCTTTTATTTTATCATATGGTGTATACCTATCTGGTTGTTGTTGATAAGCTGTACTTAATCCTGCATATCCTCTTATAGATCTATCAAAAGTTTGGGATTTTGTTCTAGAACTACTTGGAATATCTGTTACATGTGGATTCCATTCAGGATGTATTTCTGGTTATGTTTCAGTAGTTTTAATATTAACAAAAGTATTATCATTTATATCTATATCCTATTTTTGTAACTAGATTATCTATATCGGAAGAAATCATATCTTCTTCACTACTGGTCATTTCCTCTATATCCTTTAGGTATTTTTAATTTAGACAAGTGTTGAAGAATATGGTTATCAAGTAAAATTTCTCTTTTCTTTTCGGTTATAATTTCTAATTCTTTATCTTTATCTTTTTCTTGAAGTAAGATTCTAATTAAAGTATTTACTTTATCTATTTCCATCATGATTTTTTCACTATAGTAAATGATGGTCTTTTGAATTTCTATGAAATCTTTATTTATTTTTAAAGGATGTTCTCCTTCTTTTAAAATATTAGGTTTTTCCATTATTTATGGTATAATCCCAATCAGAATCATCATAATTATTGTTAAATAATTCATTTTCAGATGTTGTATCTATAAAATCTTCTTGTCTAACAAAATTAATATCTATATCTATAGATTCTTGAGTTGTAGACTTCTAAATCGTAGGTATTGGTAGTTCTTCTCATAATATATCTATATCTATATATAAATATAATGTGCATAATATATTATTAATTATATATACTTATTTATATATATATATATATATATTATATTATTTATATGTATGTTATTATAGTTAAACATGTGTCATCACTTAATAATATTAATAATTATTTTTTAATAATTAATATATCTATATTATATTATATATTATATATAAATATAATATATTATTAATTATATATACTTATTTATATATATATATATATATTATTTATTTGTGTTTGTGTCCAGAGTTTTCCGGTTCAAAACTAATAAATTTTGTAAATGGTTATCTTGTTTTATGAAGATAATATCAATGTCATATAAACAAATTAATGATAATTCAATCATTATACAAAAATAAGATACTTCTTTTTATTTATTAGATTCAAATTACAAGCTTTAACATATATAACGAGTATTGACAGTATCCATATAATCATTCCACCATCTTAACTCAACTTTTAAAATAGATACATATTCTCGAAGTTCTAAATATTCAATGCAATTATCAAAGTTAACATATCGAAATTTATTTAATTTTTTTTTACAATCATTATATCACATCTATGTTTCTATGATGAAAGGTAACATTTGTTTAATATATTGTTGATGTTTTCTAATTTCTTTCATATTTTGAAATGCACAACTTCAAGAACACAATAACGTTCCTAATTTCTGATATAGCAAGAACAAGGGTCCACTTCGCTTCCATACCTGTTTATCTTTTTGAACTTGACACCACCGGGTTATACCACAAGCCTTTTATCGAGCGTTTCAACTCCAACCTTCTTTAGGTAAGTGCTCTGAAGTTCCTTCAGTGATGTAAAGCATAGCCTAGGATCATTTCCTACTTTCGGCGTATGATAGACAAATAGGAATAGAAGGGAGATATTCAAACTAGAAAAGAAATTTAGAACTTTGAAAGTACTCAAGAAGTTGTACAAAAGGAGTTCTTTTATTAATACATAATATCTTACAAGAGTACAAGGAAGAGAGCTAGAGTTCTAAGTTATACAAAGATGAGGGATATAGGATTCTGAGTTAAGTTGTTTTTTCATTGAGGACATATACTTCCTATTTATAGCTATATACAAGATGTATGATACAAAAGTGTAGAAGTATCTAGGAATGACATGTTACTTTTGACTCATCATGTTAAGTCATCTTTATCCAGAATTTTCTGAATCATATGTGTTTATTTTTTCTATCTTTTATTGTGGTTGCCCTTTCATTTTTAATACATGCAGGACAGGTGTCTGGCTGATGCTTTCTGTAATAACAAATCCTTTGCTGAGCTGTTGGACTTCATTTGATAATTCTTTTTTCGAGCATCTTGATTTTTGTTTGGATATATTTCTCAGCAGCAACAGGTGTCTTTCTTGCTGGACTTATCATTACTGATGAATGTATCATTTTTCCTCCAGGTGTTTTGAATCCTTTCTTGAAGCTTCCTTCCAATCCTTGCAAGATTATCTATATTCCAATAGCTCTTCTATAATGAATGTCACTTTCTTCATATTTGTTGTATTCTTTTTTCTCATATTGAGTATTTATATGGAAAAACTTTCAGCTTTTCCTATCTGTATAAAATGATATGCAAGATATCTGTCTTTTTGGTAAAAATTTGGTCCTGCTGACATAAATTGAAGTACCAGAATATCTTTTGGAGATACTGTAGGATTATTTAAATAAAAATATTTTATTCCTTCTTGAACCCAAGAGGGTAATAAGGAAATCTCAGAAAAATTTGGAAGGCTTAACTATATGGAATTAATGGCTCCAAAATCATACTATTTTCTTATTTCCTGAGGAGGAGTATCTTGTAAGAAATTTATTCTAGAACAAATTCCAGAAAAATCTATTATTCTATATTCGGTATTATCAAGATTATATAATCCTTTCATAAGCATTTGTTGTTCTTCAATAAAAGGATGAATATTATGTAAAAAATTAATTTTAGAAGAACAACTTTCAACAATTTGTTTATCTTTTTGAGGTCTTAAAGAAATATCAGAAGTAGTTTTTTTTTTACTATGGATAGGTGATATTTCCATGATATCTCCTGTAGAAGAAGAAGATTTAGCTTTTTCTAATTCTATTTTTTCAAATAATTCTCTTATCATATTATTCATCATTTCAAAATATCCTATTTTTGAAGAAATCATTTTTCTTTCAAAAAGTAATATTTCAGAAGTCTCATTATTCATATCGGGTAAATTTGTTATATCTATAATATCTGAAAGATTATCTTTTATAGAAAACACCTGCTTCTCCATATCATCATGTAATTTGAGTATCTTTTTAAAAACTTCCCTGGTCAAAAAATCTGCAAAAATATTTTTATTAGATTTAATGATTTCAATATCAAATTGATATTCAGACAATAGCATTTGCCATCTAATTAATCTTTTATATTCTGATCTAGAGGGTAAATGATTTCGAATAAAAGCTTTAACTTATGTATTATCTGTTCTTAAAATAAATTTTTTAGGTAGTAAAAAATAATAAAATTTTTGACAACTTTTGATAAACAGCTAATAATTCTTTTTCATTAATATGATATCTAGTCTGAGTATCTGAAAATGTGCCAGAACAATATCTACGAAGAGTTTCTCTTGTTTGCTTCTTATCTTTATATTCTATCTTTTTTAAGATTCTACTCCAGAATCTTTCTGTAGCATCAATTTCTAAAATTAAGTCATCATCTAGAGGTAAGGGTAATCTAGGTAAATTATGACAAAGTGCTTTAATCTATTTAACATAGTTTTCTAAAACAACGTCAAAATTGAATATTCTATCTTTCTTTAATAAATCTTGCAGTAGTTGTTTTAGGCCAGCTAGATTTGGTATAAAATCAGAAGTATAGTTCAATACTCCTAAAAGGCTTTGTACTTGCTTTTTATCTTTTAATTTATCAGGAAAATCTTTAAGCTTTTCACTAATATGATTTTGCAGTTCTATACATATTTTATCAATCTTAAATCCTAGAAATTCTATTTTTTCTTGTATTAATTTAACTTTCTTTTCAGATAAAACTAATCCATGGTCTTTACAAAGATTACAAAAAGTATCTAAATGTTTGAGATGTGTTTCAATATTATCAGAAACTATTAATATATCATCAACATAAACAAATATAAAATAATAATCTTTAAAGATATTATCCATTTTTCTTTGAAAAATTTGAGGAGCATTTTTTAAACCAAAAGGCATAACTAACCACTCATATTGTCCTTGAGGGATAGAAAATGTAGTATATGATATAATATTAGGATGCATTCTTATTTGCCAAAAACCACTTTTACAATCAAACTTTGAAAATATATGTTTATTACGAGTCATGTTTATTAAACTTTCTTTATGAGGTAGAAAGTATCCATCAAAAATTGTATTTTCATTTAACTTTCTGTAATTGATTACCATTCTGGCTTTGCCTTTGACTATTTCTGCATGTTTTCTCACTATAAAAGTTGGGGAACTATGGGGAGACTTACTTTCTCTAATCAAATGGGCATCTCATAATTCTTTTAATTGTTGTTTAAAATCATTTTTATCTTCTTCATTATACCTCATTGGTTTAACTCTTATAATTTTTTCTTTATCTTTCATTTCTAATTTTTCCATAAGTTGATTTTTATCCCAAAATTGTAAGGGGTTATCTTAATAACATTGTTGTAATTTGACCTTTATTTAATCTATTTCTAAATTTAATTGATTTAAATGAATCTGGTATTCTAATAAAGGCGTACTTTTTGGAAAAATAGGTTTGGAACTACATACTATATCACCACGCTGGACTATGCGAGGTTGAAAGAGGATAGGAAAAGTTTTAGCATAAGCAATTTTTAATCTTTTAACAACTATTAAATCATGACAAGGAGTTTTAAAAGTAATCTGGAAAGTAAGGGTATCAAATGTAATTTTATGGAATAAATGTAAAAAATTATTTCCTAATAAATATCAGTTCCAGTATTATGAAAATAAAAAGGAAGGCATTTAATTAGAAATGTTCCTAAAAGAATTATAGGTTTGTCTATCCCTTGAGAAATTTCAATAATATTATTAGAAATATCTCTACCTTTTATAGGTTTTAATGTTTTATGATAATGTTGTGGAAAACAATCTGGTTTACACAAACAAGAGCCTGGTCCACTATCTAAGAAGGAAGCAAAATATTCATCCTTATATTCTTTCTATGTAATTCCTATGAGAATCTAGATACTATAAGGACTTGTCATTTTGGAATATAAATTAATATTTCTTGATTTGTTATTTTTATTCCATATGAAGTTATCTGATATGGTTTAACACTTTATAAGAAAGTTGTTCCAAGCATGATTTCTAATGTATCATTGTATCCTTCATTTTCTATTAATAATCTAATATTTAAAATTTCCGTTCCAAATCTTAATAGGGTTTCTATAGCTTCATTTATTTCATGTAATTCCCCATTAAAATTTATATATTGATGAGGATTATCTAAATTATATTTTTTGTATATTTTTACATAATTTATGACTAATATAATTTTCATTAGCTTCTGTATCTATGACAATATTTACTGATGTAAATATTTTACCATCAAAATATTCTCTTTGTATCTCATAATTTTTATAATTATTATTTTTTGGAAATATTATTCCTTTATTTATTTGTTCTATTGGTTTAGTTATAACTTTTGTATCTGTAAAAAATAATCTTGGAATTGTTTGGTTTGAAAAAATTAAAGTTTTTTCTTGTAAATCTAGGTTTAAAGGTATTATATCTATTTCTTAAATTATTGGAGTATTAGGTATTTGTATTTGACATAATCCATTAAATAAATAAGGGTAAACTATTGAGTCTTTTATACTAAAATATTTTGAATGATGTGTATTAGAAATTGCATAAGAAATAACATATGTAATAGAATAAGGTCTATTATTGTTATATAAAAATTCTTTTTTCTTAAAATCTTGAATAAGACTTAAAGTTTTATCAAAATCTTTGTTATTTATATTATATGCTATTCGTGGGTATATATTAAATTTTAATTTTCTATATTGAAGATTTCCTATTAGTATTCCTAAACATGCTTCTTCTCTATTTCTTATCTTATTATCCATAATTGCTAAATCTATTGGTGCATTTAATCATTCTTTAAATGTTGCTTTTATAATTATTTGTATTGCTCCTATATGAACCTGTCCTAATTTATTTCTTATTTCTGATTTTATCTTTTGTAATTTATCTTGAATACTTTTCTTTGTTAATAAAGGTATTATTACTTTATTAGAAGTTAATGATATTTCTAATGCTCTTTCTTGTATATTTAATCCAAAATATAATAAATGTTTTCTAGGTTTTATTCCTAATTTTTCTAATGTATTTATTTTAAATCCTGAATAATTTGATAAAGAAAAGTCTTCTTTTTGTATCTGTTTTAGTTTTTTCTTGTTTATTAACAATTTTCTTTTATATTCTCCATATTGTTCTTCTTCATTATCTATTAAAGATGTATCATTATCTTTATTTTTTGATGTTTCAATTATTTCTAGATCATTCATCTTCTTATGTTTCAGTATATTCATTATCTGTTAAAATAAAAATACTTTCATCTGTACTTAATGTTTCAAAATGATTTATTTGTATAAAATCTCCTGTTTCTATCATATTATCTATGTCTTCATCTATCTCAAAAGTTTTCTTATTTTTATCAAATTTCTTTGGACATTTATTACCATAGTGTCCAAGTTCTTTAAAATAATAACATCTACATTCGTGTATATTTTTCTTTCTTCTTTTATAAAAAGGCTTTTTAGGTTTGTAGGTTTTCTTTTTATAGTATCTAGCTTTCCTTTTCTTAAAATATCCTTTTTTATATTGCTTTCTCTTTTTATATTTTCTTTTAATTTTTCCATAATAATATTGGCTATCACATCCTATCATTAAAGGCATCTTTAGTCTTTCACAACATAAAGATATTCTTTTCTTTAATCCTCTTGTCATTTTGGCTAATATAGCATCTCCATACCATTCACTTAATTTATCTCTAACATGAGCTTTTTTTTTTTTTTCCCTAAAGTATCTGTATCTCCTGGATTATATGTATCTATTAATTTTTGTCCCCAAGGGTTAGGTATTTTTGCAAAAATTAATGGTAAATAACTCATTGTATTAGGAACTTGATTATAAATATGATAGTAATAATCTTGAAATACACAAATATATCTATCTATTTCACATACATCACACAATTGTAATCTTAATAATGCAGTAGCATACTTATTTATTGTTCCTGGGTTTTTAAAGAAATTACCTTCTCCACAAAATTCTAATTTAAAAACTTCAACAACTCTAGTAATTATATTTGTCGTATTTTTATCTGTTTCAAATATACTTGCTATTGTTTCTGGAGTTAAATTTTGCCAATATCTTAATACACTGTTTACCAAACTTCTTTCAATAAAGTGTTTAACAAAGTCTATATCTATTTTATTTACTGCAACAACTATTCTTAAGGTTGTTTCCCATTTATCTATAACCTCTTCTATATTAGTCATACAATCTATATCAAGATATATACCAAAGGGATTAATTGGTTCACCTATCATATGGTGTATATCTATCAGGTTGTTGATATGTAGTACTTAATCCAGCATATCCTCTAATGGATCTATCAAAAGTTTGAGATTTTGTTGCAGAACTACTAGATATATCTGTTACATGAGGATTCCATTTAGGATGTATCTCTGGTTTTACTTCAATAGTTTTTATATTTACAAAATTATTATCATTTATATCTATATCACCTATTCTTGTAACTAGATTATTTATATGAGAAGGGATAATATCTTCTTCACTAGTCATTTCCTTTATATCCTTTAGGTATTTTAATTTAGATAAGTGTTTAATAATATGATTATCATGTAGGACTTTTTTACTTTTTTCACTTACGATTTCTACTTCTTTTCCTTTATCTTTTTGAAGTAATGTTCTAATTAAAATTCCTACTTTATCTATTTCTACCATAATTTTTTCACTATAATATATTATAGTTTTTTGAATTTCTAATAAATCTTTATCTATTTTTAAAGGATGTTCTCATTCTTTAATAATATTTAGTTTTTCCATTATTCTAACGTAGATCTCCAATTTTCATCATCTATCTATTTTTCAAAATTATCTAATTCACTATTCATTCTTTCATCTTCTTCTTGAGTTAGTTTTTCCCAATTTTCTCTTCTTTTATCTTTTTGTAATAAAGTGTGTTTTATATTATCTAATTGTTCTAAGACAAGGCTTCTATTATCACTGAAACCAAATGTTTCTTTTATCTTGTGTGTTACTTTATTTATAGCTAAATATAAATAAAATTCATCTTTTTGTCTTTTCTTAGATTTATAAATGGAGAATTATAATTCCAATCAGTATCATCATAAGAATTATTTTCAAATTCATAATCAATTGAATCTTCCTGTCCGATAAAGTCAATATTTATATCTATGGATTCATTTGTTGAAGATATCATAAATTCTATATTATCTATTTCAAACATAGCATGTATATTCTTTGAAGGAAAATTTACTGGTTTAGTCCTGTAACTATTTATGTTTCTCTGACAAGGGCCTATAACTTTTTCTTTACTTTAATTAGTCCCGTAACAATTTTTGTTTACTAAAATTAGTCCTTCTGGCCAAATTTTTTCAAATTTTCCAGTGCTCAGCCGACGTGGACAAAAATTGAGGGGCATTTTCAGTAGTTTCAATTCTAAAAAACGAGAAATGAAATTGAGAGAAATTTTTCATTCCTCTAGTTGTAAGGCTTCTTCTTTGAATGAAAAATCAAAATTTCGACTGCAAATTTGGGCAAATTTTTGACTACAAATTTCCATTATGGGGTGCGGGAAGTGTGGCCCTAAACTAGGAGAAGGAACATGGAACCACAAGAATGAAAAGTAAGGTACATAAACAGAAAACAAAGTAAAACGAAAACAATAAACAGGTGGCTCAACCAACCATAGATAAAATCAAGAAACAGAAAACAGAAAATAAGAACACAAATAGGAGGCTCAGCCTTCCATAAACATACACAAACTATCACAAACTATACGAACTTAAGAAACAAAAGAAAGAAAAATAAAGATAGATTAAAACATTGAACTATTTACAAGAGGGGATACAAAAGGAAAGGTTTGTAGTCTAAACCTGGGAAGGGATAGACAAGGGGAGAGAGAGAGCCTAAGCTCTTGGTGTATCCAGCTCTCCTGAACAAATGAGGGGGTCTGTCTATTTATAGACAGATTTTAGGATTTGCTACAGTAGAAATCACTATTCGAGCTACAGTAAAAAGTGCACAGTGAAAGTGCTACAGTAACT
>JAXGGT010027283.1:0-14641 GCA_035583425.1 Marsdenia floribunda
TTTGATTATGTGACAATCCTATGTGATTTACTTTACTTGATTTTATGCCGTTTTAATCACAACACAAGCACACACCAGCAACTGTCTCTTTATTTTCTCTATATAGTAAACTTCAAGTGATCATCTTGTTTTATACCCTGATCTAAATCAACCCAATCACACTTTAAAAATCAAAATGATTTTTGGTTAGTGTAGCGCATTTTTATGACCCATGTAAGAATACCATAATAATTAACACATCTCGTTACAGATTTCTATTACGCTAACTAGCATAACTTGTGATATTGGATCGACACATAATTCCACTATTTTGAGTGGACTTGCTAGCTTCTTACCACATATGAAACTGATATACATTTATGATATATGTATTGTAACTACACCCTTGATTGAAAGGCCCAGTAGCTTGCTTGCGCACCTCAAGAGAAATGTGGGATTGTCTTCATTGGCATTAACCTACATACACCATGTAAAGTGAATGTTGTTTATACCATTGACATCATAAATCATTCTTATCATGTCATCCTTTGAAACAAATTGTTCTAACATGTCTACTCCACTACTTTCACCTTCCCTTGACATAAAAGTCTCTCCGTGGCAATCCAAATCTTTTTCCATTTCATAAATTCCCACATTTGACAATGTTGTTGCATTAAAGATAATAAATATCAATTCTATCACTTTACAAATGGATGGTGAATTTTGGCCCCATCTTGTTTGCTCCTCAATGCAAATTTAATAAACAAACCCAAACCATTATCGTATTCCAAACTAAAAATGGTAATTTGATTTGATCCACGATTGGTTCATATCCTACATTTGTTTAAAAGTGCAAAATTTAAGTTTATGATAAATAAAGGTTTATGGTTTTATCTAATTGGAAATATCTAACTTTAATTTTAAAACTAACCTTAAATCAAAAGTTGTAAATGAATTTTTAAATTTACTAAGATTAAAACCATGTCTAAAGTGAACTTTAAGTCTTCATTCTCTAACTAATACCTAGGTATGTCTTATTTGAATTTGGTAAACACATTGCTTGTGAAGTATGAGTTCATGTATGTCCTATAGATCTACCCGTTGTAGATTGGAAATTGAAAAGTGATATTTGAAAGAAACAATTGTTTAATTATACCTTTTGACATTCCTCAACTATTTCTTATCTACATACAGTTGAATTATATGTGTCGATACTTCCAACATGTAATACTCAACTCTTTTAATAAAGGAAAATAAAGAAAATTATAAATTTGAAGTAATAATATTTATTATTTATTTATTTTAATTTATCATTTAAAGGTTAGGGTTTATTTTTGATATTTTTTATCAGGGTCATTAAGTCTCAGAGGTTTTACGCTTTGTCTGTGTCTTATGAGGTGATCAATCAACAGGAAAAATCGGAGAGAATTTGATCAACGAGCATTAACAGGGTAAGTTAATTCTTTAATTTATTTTGGCTTAAAACTTGATTCATGATTTAATTAGGTTAGAATTCAGTAATCAAACAAGTGAGATTTCATATTTTGATTGAAGATTATAGAGGTGAGTAAATAGGATATTTTGATTTTCTTTGTATTCTATTTTCTTTTTTTTGATAAATTCTTTGAATTTTTGTTTCTGTTTCTTTCTTAACGGAGTAATATCTTTCTGTTTTAATTTTATATTTATATATATTATTTTACAAAAAAAAAAAAAAAAGAGAAGAAAAGCGACAAAGCCGCACATATATATATATATATACATGGTTTCCTTGATTTTTTTTATTATTATTATTATGATCATCATCATCTATCACGTTTCCAACTCAAGTTTTCTTGAAAATTTGTTTTTGTCATTTATTTATTTTATTTATTAAATATTTTCTGGTTATATTCTTTTCTTTTAAGAATTGTTTTCTTGGAGATCTTAAACTTTCTGAATTTTATTTCTTTTTGCTTCCTATGATTCTTGTTACAATTTATTTAAGTTTTCCTTAAAAAAAATATAAGTTTTTGGCTCAAGTCCATTAGAAATTAGTGGGGGAAACATGTTCTAAATTTGATAAGTTATGAACCCAAAGAGCATGGTGAAACAGCTCCCATTTTTATAAGTTCTTGCCTACCTGGCGAGATAAACAGCTAAGACCAAATTCAATTATACCAACAAGTGTCTATACTTGCTTGAGCCTATTTAAAAGAAGAGTTATTTGGAATTTGATATGTTATTTGTTTAATGAGAAAAGTCTGTTATATGAAGTTTGTTTTGATTGAATGATTATTTTAAAAACATGAATTTTGACTCTACTTTATTTTCTAACATTTGGAAAACAAGAAAAATGGATATATTCTATTTATTCATTGGGCTTAACTAACTCATTCATTTCCCTCTATTCTCCTTTTTGCAGATACTAGTGATGATGAGTAAGAGAATAAGTGAAGATTTTGATTCTTGTTTTTAGACTTGGACTTATTTATTTATTTATTATTTATTTTGGAATTGAATAGTTACTATGTTGTAGCTTGTTTAGTTTTTAAATAAACTTGGGGTTGTACCCCTAACTCTATTTTTTATTTCTTATGATATTATAGTCTTGATATTATTATTATCGTTATTTTTGGAATTTCTCTTGGGGACTTAATTATTGGATTTTAAAGATTTAAATTTGTTTGATTTCTTTTATTTTTTGGGAATATTCTTTATGATTGAGTTGAGAAAGAAATCTTGTGCTCTTGGGCTAAACTTGAGGGTACAGTCGTGTTATTTCTCGATTCCAAGGCATGACATTTAGTGGTATTAGAGCTCTAGGTTATGATTTTTGGGAAAATTTGAGTTATTATAAATTTTATTTATGTGTTACAGCTTAAGTAATGATTATCTAAGTTTTAACTAGAAGATAAGAATATTATCAGTAAGTTTATTTAAGATATGGATAGTAATTATTTTGATTGTCTTTTATTGGGATAGAGTTCATTTGGAGATAATATGTACGTATATTTTTTCATATAGAATTTTAATTTATTAGATATTTAGTGAATATTAATCCTTAATTATAATAGTTTTGATAAGTAAATTATTGTAGTAAATTAAGAGAGGCTTTACTTTTAAGGTATAAATTGAGTTTGATATTGGAGTATAGAACAATTAATGAGCATTCTATGAATTTTAAGTAAATTTCTTTATTTTGAAATATCTATATGGAATTTCTTGTTGATTCATCTTCTTAGAATGTATAATTTTCTTTTATTTTGATAAGGATGATTTACAGTCTTTTTGAAATACTTTTGTGAACTTAGTGAAAGGAAAGGAAAAATAAAGGTATGATACGAGTTAGGATTATAATTATATTTTAAAGTAGATTTATAATTTAACCCTTAAGGACAAAACATTTTAAAAAATGGTTGGGATGAAAATTGTTTATATATTAAGGTGCTAGTGTTCTATTAAGAAAATTTATTTTTGCATATTTTATTAGTTGTTCAGATTTGGATGACATATTCATGGTAAGAAGAAGAATGCATTGGAAAATCATCAACTTTAGGTTTGAAAACATGTTTAAAAGCATATAGTGGGCAAGATGAAGATAATGAATTTCTTTTGTGATTATTTGAGTTGACTATTTGATCCTTATGATTGAAATTTGGGTGAAAATAACAAGGAATTATGTCATAAATTAAGTAAGAGATAGTAAAGGAATTAGTCAATAGTGATATTATGACAAAATATTTTCTATCATTTAATGTGTGAGATAAGTCCTGATTGAATAGAATACCATGTTGATAGGTGTAGAATTTTTGAAATCTAGCAAGTGTAGAATGTAAGTACAAGATTCAGAAGTATCAATAATTATTCAATTTTATTGGACTTGTAAACAAAGGTATTATATTTAATAGAGTGCACAACAAAAGCGTGTTTGTTTGCGTTTAAATATAGTTTAAGTCTAAACTAATATCTTGTTTCTTAGGGAATGACAATATATTCTAAGTTTCGAGGATGAAAATTTTTATAAGGAAGGAAGAATGTAATATCCAGCTCCATTATTAAGGGCAAATAAGGAAAATTACAAGTTTTAAGTAATAATATTTATTATTTACGTATTTTAATTTATTGTTTAAGGGTTATGATTTATTCTTTTATATTTTTATTTGGGTAATTGAGTCTCAGAGGTTTTAAGCTTCGTTTACGAGGTTGCAATCAACGGGAACAACTGGAGAGAATTTGATCAATGAGTATTAACAGGGTAAGTTAATTCTTTAATTTATTTAGGCTTAAATCATAATTATAAGATATAGAACCGAAATTGATTTATGATTCAATTAAGTTGGAATTCAATGATTGAATTTGTGTGATTCCAAATTTTGATTAGAGATCATAGAGGTGAGTAAATAGGATATTTTGATTTTCTTCGTATTATATTTTCTTTTCTTTTTTTAATAAATTCTTTGAATTTTTACATTTATTTCTTTCTAAACGAAGTAATTTGTTTCTGTTATATATATATATATTATTTTAAAAAATTTAAAGAAAAGCGACAGAGCCACATATATATACATGGTTTTCCTGATTTTTATTATTATTATCATGATCACCATCATGTGTCGCGTTTCATATGTATATATATATGTTTTAAGTTTTCTTAGCAAACTGCTTTCTGTTTCTTTTTATTATTTATTTATTTTATTTATTAAAGATTTTCTTTGTTTTATTCTTTTGTTTGAATAATTGTTTTCTGTGAGATCTTTAACTTTTTGATTTTTATGCTTTTTAGTTCCCTAGCATTCATGTTAAAATTTATTTAAATTTTTCGTAAAAAGAAATATAAGTTTTTGGCTCAAATCTGTTAGAAATTAGTTGGGGGATTATGTTCCAAATTTTATAAGTTCTGAACCCATAGAGCATAGTGAAAAAATTCCTAGTTTTATAAGTTTTGGCGTACCTGGCGGGATAAACAATTAGGATCGAATTCAATTAAAATATGAGTGTCTATACTTGCTTGATCCTATTTAGAAGAGTTATTTGGAATTTGATATGTTATTTGTTTATTGAGAAAAGTCTATTATAGGAAGTTTGTTTTGATTGAATGATTATTTTAAAAACATGAATTTTGACTTTTATTTTCTGAAATTTGGTAAACAAGAAAAATAAATATATTTTATTTATTCACTGGGCTTCTAAATCAATCCTTTCCCTCTATTTTCCTTTTTTGTAGATAGTAGTAATGATGAGTAAGAAAATAAGTGAAGATTTTGATTCTTGTTTTTAGACTTGGACTGTTGGAGAATATAAGAATTGATAACGAATCTCTGGCTTGAGTCATGTTGAACACTGTCCTAAAGGACTATTTTGTCCTAAAAGCAATTATCTTAAAAGGAATTGAACCCTAAAAAAACTTCAATTAATTGTGCCACCTCTCTCCCTCCTATTGTGGTCCTCTCTCTCTTCCTCTCTAGCATATTTTAATCCTCTAAATGCTCTCATCAAGCTAAAGCTTAGAACAGGAAGAGTCATACTCTAAAAGGCTAAAAGGAAGGAGGTTGAAGCTTTATTCTTGGTTTGGTAGTAATACCTTTTTAAACGATCGGATAGTCAATTCTTCTCCAATCAGGCAAAAAATTTTACATTAGGTAGAGGAGACGTATTTCTTCAACATGAACGGTGGATATCAAATTTCAATGATTGGAATTTGGGATATTAGTTTTGCAATAGAAATCATGTTTTGAGTTCGGCAGTCAGAATTGTTTAGATGAGCAGAGAACCAATTCATCTCCGATCAAGTTGAATTTTGGACAGAAGATAGAAGAGACTTTTTCCTTCAATATGAACAGTGGAATCTATTTTCAACGGTGGAATTCAAAGATATTAGTTCTGCAATACAAACTCTGTTTTCCATAATTCTATTTAAGAAGCTTGAAGATGTTTCATGCGAAGGAGTAGAAGATTGGCCGAAATCCTTGTAGAATAGTCGGCACCATCTTCATCCCTTTCATCGCAAGAAGTTCCACTACATCCTGTGAACACTATATTGCTTCCAGTTTCAATTAATCTTGGCTGGTTTAACACAGTCGCGAATTTAATCTTTATTAAGATTTTGGCGCTGTTGCGGGGAAGCTAATAGTCGTTGTAATTAGGTTTGGAAATCATTAAGTTCTTGATATAATTGATTGATATTTAGTTCTGTTTTCAATGCACAATTTGGCAATTTTAGTTTGTGGTTAATGTTCATGACATCATTCATCAAGATGCTTGTTCTTTGATTGGGTTGAAACTTGGTACCCAAAGGTTTTTGGGGCTGGAGAACAATACCCGTGGCTATGCCACGACGTAGGCCGGATTTTTGCCAAATTCCATCGTTTTGACCATTTTTCTGATTTTTAAGTAATTTTTCCCAATTTTCATGTTTTGCATTGCTTTCTAGTTTCGTTTTTAATAGTTTTTGTGTGATTGCATCCACTTTCACTGCTATCTTTAGTTCCTCATCTAACTTGTTGCATGACCAGATCATCCACAGGTAATTTAATTAGTTGAATTTGATCCAGAGATAGGACATTTCATAGACAAGTTACAATTCATCAATACAAGGATAGGATAGAGATAGAACCTTCTATTGTAGAACTTGTTAGTGACTTACAGGATAGTTTTGAGCAGCCTGACAATTCTGAAAGCATGGCAAATAATAATTATGCTAAGACATTTAAGGAATTAGCATCACCTTATTTGAATTTACAACATTTTTGCATGGAATATCCTAAGGTGAATCCTAATTTTGAGCTTAAATATGGATTGATACATTTGTTGCCTATGTTTCATGGACTTGCAGGTGAAGATCCTCATAAAAATCTTAAGGAATTCCATATTATCTGTTTTACCATGAAGCCTCAAGAAATTCCAGAGGAACAAATTAAGCTTAGGGTATTCCCCTTGTCACTGGATGGAGCGGCAAAGGACTAGCTTTATTACCTTCAACCTACTTCCATCACAACCTGGAATGATTTGAAGAGGTCGTTCATAGAGAAGTTCTTCCCGGCATCAAGAACTGCTGCCATCAAGAAGGATATTTGTGGCATCAGACAGAATCATGGAGAGACTTTACATGAATACTGGGAGAGATTTAAGAAGTTGTGTGTAAGTTGCCCTCATCACCAGATTCATATAGCCCTAGAGGACCAGGAAAAAACCACATTGACTTGCCCATTTGGTACGTTTGCATATAGAAGGATGCCCTTTGGACTTTGCAATGCTCCAGGAACCTTCTAGTGATGTATGGTTAGTATTTTCTCTGATATTTTGGAACATTGTAAGGAAATATTCATGGATGATTTTACTGTTTATGGGACCTCCTTTGATGAATGTTTAGATAATTTAGGAGTTGTTTTCCAGAGATGCATTGAAAGAATCTGGTATTGAATTTTGAGAAGTGTCACTTCATGATAGAGTAGGAAATTGTATTAGGGCATGTAATTTCTAAGGATGGTATTCGAGTGGAAAAGTCTAAGGTTGTTATTATTGCTTCTTTACCCTATCCTACTTGTGTACGAGATGTGCGTTCTTTTCTTGGTCATGCAGGTTTCTATAAGAGATTCATCAAAGATTTTAGTAAGATTGCACTTCCTCTTTCACAATTATTACAGAAGGAAGCTGATTTTGTCTTTGATAACCCCTGCAAGGCATCGTTTGATGAGCTGAAAAGGAGACTCATTTCCCCACCTATCATTCAACCACCAAGATGGGACCTTCCCTTTGAATTGATGTGTGATGCCTCAAATTTTGTTGTGCGGGAAGTTTTGTCCCAAAGAGTGGATAGAGTTTTCCATGTGATAGCATATGCTTCTAGTACTTTGGATTCTGCTCAAGTCAACTACACCACTACAGAAAAGGAGTTTTTAGCTGTAGTGTTTGCTTTAGATAAATTTTCACTTTGTTACTTGGTGCTAAAGTGGTTGTTTACTATGATCATGTAGCTTTGAAGTTCTTGCTAAAGAAATCTAAAGTAAAACCAAGACTAATACACTGGATGCTACTTTTCCAAGAATTTGACAATGAGATCAGATACAAGAGTAGGGTAGAGAATCTGGTGGCAGATCATGTGAGTAGGGTCATTCAACATTCTAATGAGTTAGATCAAGTACCTCTTAGAGACACTTTTCTAGATGAGCAGCTTTATCAACTCGGAGGTAAGGATCCATGGTATGCAGAAATAGTTAATTTTCTAGTTGCCCATGAGATTCCTGCACAATTTAGTAGTTACCAAGTTAATAAATTGAAGAGTGAATCTAAATATTATGTTTGGGATGACCTATACCTGTGGCGTATGTGTAGTGATCAAATTATTAGAAGATGTGTTCCTGATTATGAGTTTTCTTCTGTCCTGAGATTCTATCATACACTTGCATGTTGTGGTCATTTTGGACCTCAGAGGACTGCTAGGAAAGTGTTAGATTCTGGACTATACTGGCCCACTTTATTTCATGATGCATATGATTATTGAAAAAGTTGTGCATGTTGCCAACACACTGGAAACATTTCTAGAAAGAATGAAATGCCTCAACAACCATTATTATTTTGTGAAATCTTTGATGTTTGGGGTATTGATTTTATTGGTCATTTTCCATGTTCTTTTAGTTTTGTGTATATTCTTCTAGCCTGTGATTGTGTTTCTAAGTGGGTGGAGGCAAAGTCCACCAGAACTGATGATTCTTCTGTGGTTGTAGATTTTGTTAGAACTCAAATTTTTTGCAAGTTTGGAATCCCTAGGGCTATCATCAGCGATTAGAGCTCTCATTTCTTCTTGATTTTTGTTTGGCTACGATCTATGAGGTAATTATATCAGTGTTGTTTGTTTGATTTATCTTTGCTAAGTAAATTGTCATGACTGATTTTAGGAAATAAAAGATATTATCTTTGAGTATTAAAGTTCAATATACTCTAGTTTCCTTGTTTTGCCGAGGAGTGCAAAAACCTAAGTGTGGGGGATTTGATAACATATAGATTTATACATTTTGGACCCTCTTATGCTTAGTATTTAATACATCTCTCTACCATTTTTAGGACTTTTATTTGTTATTTGGATTATTATGCTTTAATTGTATGATATTAAATTGTTGGGTTTTTAATTATATTTTTATTCTATTTTAGGCCCAAGTCCAAATGACCTGGCGGACCTAATGATATAGTTTTATAAAGCCCAATTCACAAAGGAGGTAGCCAAGATTAAAGGGGCCCGTGAAGTCCAAGAAAGAAAAGAGAGAAAACCCTAAGAATATGGAAGGGAGGTGGACAAAAAGAGAAAAAATCAGATTAGAGAAGGACTTCGAAAATCAGAGAGCAAAGAAAAAAAACACGGATCTAAAGAAGGAGAGATTTTCGGAAATCATGGCAGCTTAAACACCTTGTAATCGGTCTAGGAGAAGATGCTTCTAGGGCAATTCAAAGTTCCAGTACATTATTTAATTTGAGTTTTAATTTGATTTTCATATTTGATTGCGTTGTTTATGAAATTGAATGATTATTCATTGGGCTGAATTTTTGAGATTGAATTTAGTTTTGTTGGCGATTGTAACTGAACTTATGCGATTATCTCTTTTTAATATCTTTCAAATCTAAATTTTTCATGGATTCATGGATTTCTTTGATGTTCACAGATCTTAGTGCTTAATCGAAATCTAACAAATTGTTAGTAGGTGATCAGAATTCTAATTTGGGATTCTAAATTAGTATTCAATCAAGGGATCAAATTAGTAACTCGACAATATTAGGAAGAATGAGGAAGAATTAAATTGGAGCATCAACCCTAGGCTGATTACGTTTTCTCATTATTGAATTGCATTCTATTTCAATTTATTTATTTGTCTTTAAATTTCGTTAAACATAAAAACCCCCCTTTTTCTACTTTAATTGAGATTAGTAGTTCTTTAGATTGATTTGACGATTAAGGCTTCCTTGGGAGATGACTTGGTGAGCACTACATTGCTCTCTAGTTTGAATTAATCTTGGCCAGTTTGACGATAGCCGCGAATTTAATCCTTTACCAGGGGAGAGCTCTAATACCTAGCCAAATCATGTCTACTATATGAATATTTTGGCAACCCTTTTTCAAGACTAGTAGGTGCACTTATTTGAACCAGTTGTTCTGACGGCATTACTACAGTACACTAGGAAGCATTGTAGTGTATCTCATATATAGCAAAATTACATAAAGGAGAAAAGACCACGTTGAGACGTATAAAAATTAATGAATAAGTCCGGGAGATCTGAAGGATAAAATATTAGAGAATCTTGCTCGCTGTGGACATGTCCTCAAGGTAACAAATGATGACGTGGCCCCTTAGCTTCTTGCTAAGTAACTAGTGAAATGTGATTCCTTCACGTGGAGGTTATTCTTAGGAGAGTATGTACTCTTCAGTGGCCCCTTGCGTTAATGAGGTCCATACATGTAGACACTTGGATTGGGCTTTTTGTTTGATTTTGAGAAGAGATGTGATTGTTGAAAATCGTTGCCATAGTAAAAGTGCAGGCGTTATGTCATTTGGGGGGCTGCACCAATAGGGGATATAAGGAGACGATCGTAATTGAGTTCTTACCCCCAATATTTCAAACTCAGGACTATATAAACCCCTTTTACCCCCTCCAGAGTCTTCATTTTTTCAACCTTCTACAATCTTTGTCTTTTATAAAAAGCTTCAACCTTTTTCTTCTCTTGTGCTTCTAGTCTTCAAAGTTTGACTTATGGTTCTGCACTCATGTGTAGAGTTTTTGCTCTCTTTATCTCCAGCCTTCTAGCCTTTCCAAGGCGAGCTTTTTCTTTCCCTTCAACTTGGCATAGAGTCTAAATTTGTCATGTAGTAAGTACTATCTTGTTCGGTTTGACACGCGAGGCAGATAAAAGGTTGAGCGTCATTGGCGGAGAGGCTATCCTTTGTGGGGAGGAGGACATGATTAGGATAATGTCTGGTGGTGGAAGGGATAGGACTCTTTTGACCCAAAACCTATCTTTGCTTTGTTGCCTAATACCATAAGTTCTAAGGAGTTCCAAGCCACATGCTCATTTTATAGCTTGATGGACCCCAAGTACAGGGTATTCTTAGGGGGTGATATAGGGTTGATGTCAGATAGGTTTATCCCTATTCCTTTTTCTCACTTCCAAAATACTATGCTTCCCTTTAGATCCCTTCTTGCTTGATGTCTTATTGGAGGCGTAGGTAGCCAGCACACTCCCATTTGAATGCAATGAGGGTGTTGGTTAGCTTTGTAGCATGATGCAGGAGGTAAAATGTTGAACCCTCTAAGAACCTTGTCTCCATGTATTTCCCTTCTTTGAAGCTGCAAGAGAACGCCTTTTCATTGAGGCCTAGGAATAACAGGGTATCGTTGTTCGACCAAGTGCCTAAAAAATTGGATTGGTGGAATAAGTGGGTCTGCATAGAATCGATGATTTACTTCCCCTTTTGTCCTCACGTTAATCAACTTGAAGGTTGGGGTCTAGCTAAACCTGTTTCATCCCCGAGTGTAGTAGAGAAAGGCTTTTTTAGCCACCTTGGAAGAGGCCATAAGGACTGATCCCCTACGACAAACAAAGGTCTTCTAGTAAAGGATAGAATTCACAGTTGTCGTCAAACCAACCAAGATTAATTTTAAAACTAGTAAATAATATAGTGCTCACCAGGTCATCTCCCAAAGAAGCTCGACTCGTCTAATCAAGAAAAAAGGGGGGGTTTATGCTTAACAGAATTTAAAAACGAAAATGATTAAGCTAAATGAATTCGAATGTAAACAATAATGAGAAAACGTAATCAGCCTAGCGTTGATGCTCCAATTTAATTCTTCCTCGTTCTTCCTAATATTTACGAATTGTAATTCTAATCCCTTGAATGAATTCTAATTTGGAATCCCAAATCAGATTCGATCACCTACTAACAACTTGTTAGAATTCGATTAAACATTAATAGGTTTCCTAGACAATCACCTAATGCATCTACTCATGCTTAATCTAAAATCCCGTGAAGAACAATGTAATTCATGAATCCATGAAAGATCCAGATTAGAAAACAATTAAACAGAGATGATTGCATAAGATCAATTAACAATTGTAAATAAACCTAATTCAATCTCAAGAAAATTCAATCAATCGATTAAACATTCAATCTCATGCTAACGAAAACAAATCTAAAAATTAGAATTACAACCCGGTATCAATGACATTCTGGAACTTTGAATTGCCCTAGAAGCATCTTCCCCTAGACCGATTACAAGGTGTTTAAGCTGGCATGATTTCCGAGAAAATCCCCCTCTTCAGATTGTGGCTTCTCCCACTAATTCTCCAAACTCTCACTAATCTGAATTTTTTCTCTTTTATAACCACCTATCCACCTCTAATCTTCTTCTTAGGGTTTTCTTTTCTTAATTTCTTGGGCTTCACGGGCCCCTTTAATTGTAGACCGAATCTCTGCTTGCTTATTAGGTCTACGAGTTAGATCTGAAATAAAATAAAATAAAAGTATAATTAAAGCCCAATAATTTAATATCAAGACTATTAAAGCTTAATAATCCAAATTATCCAAATAATACATAAAAATCATAAGAATTATAGAATGGATGTATTAAATGTTAAGCATAGAGGGTCCAAAACACATAAATCCATGTATTATCAAATCCCCCACACTTAAGTTTTTGCACTCATGGGTAAAATAATAAAACCAGAATTTATGAACTTTTAACACTCAAGGATAATATCTCCTATTTCCATAATTCAGTCATGGCAATTTACTTGGCAAAGATGAGTTAAACAGGCAATGCTAATATAATGTCTCATATATCAAAATCAAACAAAACATAAGAAAAATCTGATATAACATAATCACATATCAACTTAAGCACATGCTAGATCAAGAAGAATTCTCTAAGTGTGTGTGTGATCCAATCTTAGCTTATCATTTGGCTTCATAGGACTAATCCATGCAAATCAGTATAAAGATATTCAATCTTCCTTAGAAATATAATTGCTCTCACAATCACCATTCATTGCCTTGATTCAGTGTACCACAATTTATTTGCATAAATATAAAATATTTTCAAGAGGAAACTATGCAATGCCTACTTAACCATAACAGACTTTGCTACCCATGTAACGAGTTCGAATCTAGTGACTCCCAAACCTCCATGACCTTAGGGCACCAGACTTGTTGCCCTTCAGGACCAGTTCTCGAGTAACAAAGGTTACGACGCAGACTAATTTCCCTTTTTATTATATTTTTTTGATTTTTTTTTGATTTTTTTCCTTTTTTTTTTTGATAATGATGAAGTAAAAATTCTTGTGGTACACTAAACAAGGCTCATTTCAAGTAATTGTATAAGGAAATTATGAGTTCCAAAGAGATTTACAAGAGATGAATTAATTTACACAGAAGTAGTCCACAAAACCAAATAATTCACCAATCATGGTTGTGCTCAAATTTCTAGAAAATTCCAACAATCTAGCTAGTACAAAGTTTCCAAGGATTAAGAAAATCAAACGTTTCAAGAGTTTGCAAGCTATTGACCAATTTACATCGTAGACATATTAACAATGTCAATTCAATCCATTTTTAAGCCAGTCCATTGCCAATGACATGCTTTTCAAAAACAAGATCAACTATCCATCGTGTTAAAAGAAAGATTTGATACACATATTAAAATAAAAGCAAAATAAAAACAGCAATTAATAAAAGAAAAATATGAAAGTGGAAACACTAAACAAACTTAAAACAACACTAATCAAAGAAAAATAGAAAAAATATAATAAAAACAGCAATTAAACACAAAAATGACATAACAACTAAATAGACTCCAAACTGAAACTAAACTAACACTAAGCATAACAAGATATGCCTCCCCTACACTTAAATTTCACATTGTCCTCAATGTAATAAGCAAGGAAGTAATATAGGACAAGGAAAATAAGAGAAGGGAAAAGAAATATCCTGGTGGAGTCAAACGTAGATAGCATCCTGAAGGTGGAGCTCCTCCATTTTTTGCTCTTGGAAACCTTCATGAAAGTGCTTGAGTCTCTGTCCATTAACTGTAAAGCTCTTTCTAGTGGTCGCACTCATGATTTCAACTACACCATAAGGAAAAACATTAGTAACTACAAATGGAGCTACCCACCTAGAACACAACTTACCAGGCATCAGCTTAAGTCTGGAATTGTAAAGAAGTACTTTATCTCCAACTATGAACTCCTTCTTGATCATCTTATCATGAACAACTTTAGTCTTTTCTTTGTAGATTCTAGAATTTTCATAAGCTCCCAATCTGATTTCCTCAAGCTCTTGAAGTTGAAGTCTCCTATGAGAACCTGCCTGAATGATATCCATGTTGTAGTTTTTAACTGCCCATTAGGCCCTGTGCTCCAACTCCATTAGTAGATGGCAAGCTTTTCCAAACACTATCCTTTATGGTGACATTCCAATGGGAGCTTTGAATGCGGTACGGTATGCCCATAAAGCATCATCTAATCTCTTACTCCAATCCTTGTGGTTAGGTTAGACCGTCTTTTAAGAAGACCTTATTAGCAACTTGCCACCCACATTAATGAGATAAAAAGGCAGGGTTCTGGACAGTTACCTTCCCAATCTGTACCCAATCCAAGAGGTAATGTAAGTGCTGTTACTTTGAGAAGTGGGAAGGAGTTAAA
>JAXGGT010027300.1:0-14631 GCA_035583425.1 Marsdenia floribunda
GATTACGTGACAACCTTATGTGATTTATTCTACTCGATTTATGCTATTATTTTAATCACACAAAGCATACACACCAGCCCCCAAGATTCACCCACCGTGCAAATGTCGGCCGAAGTGATAGAGCAGAAACCAGTGGCCTCAGTGGGAGTAAGCTTGACACACACTGAGGTAGAGCGATTTTCCGCAAAGAGACTGCTCCAGGTGGTCGAGGGGGGAGGGGCATTGGTTTCGGCCGAAGGAAACGAAGAAGAAGGAGCAGGAGACTCCGTATCTTCAGCCCCAAGAGTAACCGACTGGTCATGACAGTCAACGGACGGTTGTGGCAAATCATCGAACACCTGGTGTGCACCAGAGGAGTGCACTAGCAAAACAGGTTCTGACAGCGGGGAATGGACAGGATCAGACGACGAGCATTCAGGAACGGGCATTACCACAGAACGATGGGTAGCCTTGCCGTGATTAAGAGCGGGCTTCTTCTTGTTTCGTCCCATGACAGGCCTTGGACGAAGCTCAAAGAACAGAAGGCATATCAGAAGAGGGACTGCGAAGAAGAAGATGAACAGTGGCTAATAGCAGACCAAAACGACAGCTGCAAGAAGCAACGAACAGCAGATGGGAAACCCCCCTGGCAGAAAGAACGAACCAGCAGGAACCAGCTCCACGGTAACCACGGTGCAGGAGACACCTGGGAATCTCCCAAAGGAGAGGGAAACCGTGACTGAGTGAGAGCTCTTTCTTCCCTACCCGTTGCATTTTAGTTGGATGACAAATGTTGTTAAAGTCAAATCCAATTACGTAAAATTTTTAGATAATTGCAACAAGGCCGAAAAAAATTATACAATAAGTTCACTAAGGCATTAAATCACTCGTATTCATTTCAAACTAATGTGAATCAAACATATATATAGTTTCATCTAACCCTTTTCTATTTCCTTCTACCAGTCAAATCAACCAAGCTCTTGAGCTCCTAATTTTCACATTTTTCAAGTCTTTGCGAGGCAGTTATTTCCTTAAAATGTGTTGGCAATTTAGAATTGAAAGTTTTTAAAAAATACTTTAAACATTTATTTCATTCCCTATTAAAATATTCTGAATAAAAGGGAAAAATGAAAAAGACAACAACACGACTTAATGGGCATATTAATCAAAGATAAACTCTAGAGGCTCCAAATATTTGACCATCAAAGAGAATTCATGACATCATTCACCTTTTTTTAGTCGCGCCAATTCTCACTTAAGGGTAGGAGAAGCAGCAAGAGTAACAACAACAAGTATGTTGGGTGAGACAGAGGCCTTCAAGAAGATGGGTTGCTGAAATCAAAGACACATATAAGAAGATTAGGATGTGGCTTGAAACCTTTGAAACTGATGAATAAGTTGCCCGTGTTTATGACAAAGTTGCTTGCTTCTTGCGAGGTTCTTATACTTGCACTAACTTTGTTACTCACATCTCCCTTGATTATCCTCTTGCTTCGCGGATAAAAAATCTTCCCAACAACAAAAGACATACCCATTCATAGATCTAGGCACACAAGGTCTTTGATTTCTTGGATTTCAAAAGAGAGAGAGAGAGAGAGTAAACAATGGAGTATGGAAGCAAAAAGCGGTAACAGTGGATGATGTGAAAAATAAAAAAAAAAGTTGAAATATACACAAAAACCAGTGGTTCCAACTATCATTTTTTTGTGATTTTAAGAAAACAACTAATTAGGGTTTAGGGTTTAGGGTTATTTCACTCTATAAATGCATATTAAACTATTGTAATAATCATTTTATATATAACTCGATAATAATAATAAAAAAAATTATTTCATTTCGTATATATATAAGTATAACATTTCATCAATCTCATATACAACCAGGTTTAAATTTAATGCAAGCTCAAGTAAACACCTTCAAGAATGAGCTTATGATGGATGTTAATGGATTTCCACAAGTTATAGCAGGCGGTGTGATGCAAGCTCAATTTTGTTTCACGATAGACATTATAGAGGTCGAAGATACACAATCATCCTCAAAAGAAATCATTCCTCATATCAATAAAGTTCATGAACCTAAGATTGAACCAACTTATGAGATTGAAGAATTTCAATAATAGAAGACAGTGAGCAATTGTAAATAGGGAAGCAACTTCCAACAAAATTGAAGCATGAATTGATTGACCTTTTATCCAAGTATAAAGATATCTTCACATGGTCAACTGGAGATTTA
Source organism: Marsdenia floribunda (assembly GCA_035583425.1). Classification (NCBI taxonomy): domain Eukaryota; kingdom Viridiplantae; phylum Streptophyta; class Magnoliopsida; order Gentianales; family Apocynaceae; genus Marsdenia; species Marsdenia floribunda. The sequence goes on from JAXGGT010027300.1 coordinate 2,212, forward strand.
GGACTCATCCCAAGAAGCTTCATTGAGCATCATCTTGGGATTTCATAATCTATTTAGTCAACAGTTCAAAAACGTTGTTTCTTCTCCAAGGAGAGGTAGAACATGATAAAAAAGGAGGTGAAGGAACTTCTAGACACTAGTATCATACGTAGCATCTAATTCCCAACTTGGGGTCTCAAATCCCATTTTAGTTCCAAAACCAAATGGATCATGGAGAATGTGCATCTATTATACTTGTGCCAACAAGTACATCCCAAAGGACCTTTCCTATTACCAAAGATTGATCAATTTGTGGACGCTACCTCAAGACATGCTTTGTTATGATTCTTAGACGAACACAAAGGGTATCATCATATTCTAATGGCCAAAGAAGATGAAGGTAAGAAGATTTCCTTCATCACACCAGAAGGTTTATATTGCTATCGAAGGATGCCTTTCAATTTGAAGAATGCTAGAGTGGAGTTTCAAAATATGGTGAATTACATGTTATCTAAACAAATAATACGGAACGTAGAAGCTTAGATGGATGATGTCACGATCAAATCTAAAGATGTAAGTAGCTTCTTTGATGATCTAACAAAAGTGTTTTATGTGTACAAGAAAATGGCCAATTTACGACTAACCTTGCGGTTGTAAATCAGTCACGATTCGGGCTATAATGACCGAACACCCACGGAACAGTTCAGTCATAATAATTCAGTCGCAAATTTTAGGAAATTTGTGCCACTGAAATTCAGTCGTTAATCAGTAGTAATTCTAATAAATTTATAGAATTTTTTTTTTTGTAAATCGGTCGTAATTTGGTCGTAGATCAGTCGTAAATCGGTCGTAGATTGGTCGTAAATTGGTCATAGATCGGACGTAAAGCGGTTGTAAATTGGTCGTAATTCGATCATAAATCGATAGTAATTCGTCACTAGTATCTATATATTCTTCACCAAATCATTTTCCCCTTGTTATATAAATTTGAATTTAAATTATTTATGAATAATATTAAAATCAATTCAAAAACTTTAGAATGATTAAATTATCAAAGTTTAAAATATACATTACAAAATTATCCTTGACACGATAAAACAATTTATATAAAAGTTTAAAGTACAAAATTATCCTTGACACAATAAACCAAATTATTAGGTAAGTCACTACTACTTTGAGTCCGATGTATGACCTCATTGTCTCGGTCTAATACACCAACGTTGCATTTGCTCCAATGATTGAAGTATTTTTTCTTGGCCTTGCTTAAGATCTTGAATTTTTGCATCCTTGCTAGCCAATCATTCTGCCATTTCTTGTGACATTTGTTGCTTCAAGTCAGCAATCTCCTTCTTCAATGCCTCAATTGTTTCAGATCCACCTTGAGATGATTGTGAGGATGATGAAGTTCTCGCAATAGCTTTGAGATGTTTACTCTCAAATCGAAGTCCATAAATGTGGCCTTTTTTTATGCCTCCTACTGCAAGATGAACTCGATGAAATTTGTGACTGTTGCTGCTGTAAAATCTCATCAAACTTCTCCTGAAAAATAAAAAAGGAAGCAAGGTAGAAAGAAATCTGCAGGCCTCAAAAATCACATATGGCAGATCCAACCTAATTGCTTCCTCAAGTTCCCTTACGACACCCTGCAAATGCCTAAGACCTATCAATGTCGGTGCTCGGTTACAATGGTAGGCAGCATTGCCAGGTGAAATAGCTATACAAAGGAAGAGAGAAGACTAAATTGGGGAAAAGGGGAAAACACTAAAAATAGCACGACCATCCACGATCGAATTACGACCGAAAGCTAATTTTTTTTTTTTTTTGATAAATAGCCGAAAGCTATTTACATTCCCCCCAAAAATTTACCGCAAATAATTACGACCAAATTCTAAATTCGGTTGTAAAATTGTCGTTAATTAAGGACCGAATATTTCGGTTGTAAATTAGTTATATTTTTACAACTGAAATATTCGGCTGCAAATTTCGGTTGTTACTTTCCCTTTTTTTGGTAGTGTGATAAAGGTGACGTCCTCAAATGGGATGTTTTCTTGGATACATGATGTCTAAAAGAGGCACTAAAATGGATCCAACCAAGATCAAAGCTTCACATGACATGAAAGCTCCTAAGACGGTGAACAAAGTGTAGAAGCTAATAGGATGAATCACAACTCTCAATCAGTTCTTAGCAAAAGCTAGTGACAAGGAAAATCCTTTTTACTAGGTACTTAGCCACTTTAAAATTTAATTATTTTTAGAAGCTTCCATTTTTTCTCTTTTGCCCAATCAATATGAAAGAAACATCCTTCCACAAGGGATTCACCTTCATACACACTTCATATATGCTTAACATTGGAAGGTTCATCCTTCATATTCAAGTGCTTTGAAACCTCAAAAATAACAACTTTTCTTGGACAGATGAATGCTAGAGAGCCTTTGAAGCTTTAAATTCTTATTTGGGAACACTCCCCTTGTTAGTTTTGCCTAATGAAAGAGATATCATCTATCTTCACATATCAGTATCTACACATTTTTTAAGCTCCATCTTATCCATTCCTCGAATGAATGTGTGGAAAAAACCCATTTATTACTTAAGTCATTTGTTTCACACTATAAAAAAAGTTGGCAAATTTGACGCCTACCAAAACAGCGGTTGCAAACCGTCATTTTTGGTCACTAGATATGGTGGCTTCATGGCCGTTGTATTTGGTCCACCAAATACGACGATTTGTCCTCTAATCGTCATTTTTGATAATTTTTTGGAAAATATGCCAGTCTAAATCAGCGGTTTTGTCAATTATTGTATTTGGTTTTGGTAAATATGATGCCTCATTTGAGCAAATACAGCGAAGCGTAGTTTTTGATCAAAATACTAGTTTATGACTTCGATTAATATTCATATAATATCGGATTGACTTCAAATTTTGTAGATTCTATTTTTAATATATTTCTAATAAATCTAACGGTTGGATTAAATGTTTGATTTTTGTAAAATAAAATAATATGTATATTTCAATATTAAAATTACGAAAGCAAATGGATGACGCATCAAATAGTATTGGATTGGCTTCAAATTTCGCATATTTTATTTTTAATATATTTGTAATAACCTAGCAGTTGGATTAAATGTTTGATTTTTATAAGACAAAAAAATGCATATATTTCAGTATTAAAATTACTAAAGTAGATGGATGACACATGAAATAGTATCATACTGGCTTCAAATTTTGTAGGTTTAGTTTTTCTTATATGTTTAACAAATCTAACGGTTAGATTAAAATTTTGATTTTTGTAAAATAAACAAATTTGTAAATTTCGGTATAAATATATAAATATAAATAGATAACACATGAAATAATATCCAATTAAAATAAAATTTTGTTAATATGAATAATTTATACATATGGTTATATCCAACGGTCGGATTAATTATCTAGTTTTACAATAAGATATCCTTATATAATACTTATAGATATATATCGTAACTTACATTGAATATATGAAATTATAATTTTTTTTTATTATTAGTATCAAATTATATGTATAGTGATTATTACATCATTTATATGTTTAAAATTCATTTATATAATAAAATATACCCTAAAATAGATAAACCCTAAATCCTGAAATACCTTAAACCCTAAATATATTTTTAATTATTATTATTATTTTTTAAATCAAACCCAGAAACGACGGCTTAACCCTGACCGCCATTTCTGGTTAAGAATATATCATATAGCTGTGGCGGAGGCAATTTTTGGTTTTTTTTTTAAAATTCATTCATTTTCGAATAATCCGAATCAATTCCTTTTTTCCTTTCCTTTTCTCTAGCACTAACGTCAGTTCTACTGAGGGCTTAATAGGAAACTCATTAATGGAAGTAAGGGTCGATGTCTCCAGTCATGGAGGTGTCACAGATAGCGATGCCAGGAAGTTTCTGCAATAGCATGACCACAACCAATAGCAACAGCTACAATCGCCTCTGCATCAACGATTGCAGATTGGGACTGTACCTCATCTTCTTGCTGGAGCGTTGAGTAAGACTTGTACTGCACCTCTTGCTCAACTCACCATACGTTTCCAGGTTGTTTATTTCTTTCTTTTTTTGTTTTGTTTGTTTTCTCTCTTTCTATTTTATTTCTTCTCCAATTTTGAAAACAAAAACCAAGATTTTTTTTTTTTTTTGCTCTTTTTTTCATTTCTCCTTCGATGCCTTGGTGCTAATTTTGAATTCCTGTGTTTTTCTTAGACCTAACTTTGATATGTGATTTGTTTGAGTAGAAAAGGGCTAGGATTTGTCTACATTCCAAGACTTTTCATTTTCCTTGTATTATTTCAGGTTTTGATGTTAATTTGTAATTATTGCCATTTCTAGTTATAAATTTTTTCTTTCCTGTTAATTTGAATTTGAATTTTTATTTTTCCAGTTTCGTTTTTGTGTTTTTGTTAGAACTACTGTATTTTTGCATATTAGCTAAAGTCATTTCCTTGTAAGATTCAAGTAATCATAAACTACTGGGAGAAAGCAAATCGAGGGCCGAAGATGCTACAGATTAGTATTCCTACAACTATACATTTTAATGCTTTCTACTATGGAAGCAAACTTTTTTCTTAAAGACATTATCAATTTTTGGTCAAATTCTACACTAAATTTTCCCATCTAGATTAGTTTCAAATACATTAAAAATGTCGAATAAATGATAGCATATTCAGAAGAATTGGCTCTGTTTATAATCATGTTGTCCATGTTCTGTTTTGTTTTATTGCTATTACTATATGTTCATTCATGCAATATTTTGACTTGGAACATAGGATTTTGTTATTAAAGTCTACAAACACTTTGCATTGGTTTCAAATTTGATTACTTTTTGAAGTGAGGTTAGCTTGCATAACTAAATGATGTGCAGTTTGCTTGGTTGCTTGTGAACTGTACAATATTTCAAATACAAGTTAACGTCCTAGGTTAACCTATCAAAAGTCAACCATGCTGATTGGGGGGAGAGTGCGGGAGGAATTGGAATCACTGCTAAATGACTCTAGTCATCTATAAGGACTTGCTTTTCTATATTCCAGTAAAGGAATGAGCTCTAAAGCTCATTCAATCTGGCATTTATTAGCAAAAAAATATTTTTCTGGCTTCTCGAAATTCCCTACTAGAAGAAATAGTTTACAAGATGCATCAATTGTTACCTACAGTTGGGAGACAGTTGTAAAATAGGCTTCAAAGATACTTTAAGAATCATCAGATCAAAATTTAGTATTACAACATCTAGGATAGGTATTGGTGCTTCTTTTGCTTGTTTATATAGTATGCTTGATATTTCTATGTTCTTATAGTTTCGTTTTCCTACTAGATTGCAGATATCAACCAGGCACTTGCTGTTCAAATATTGATATATGAAAAAAGAAGCATTGCATTTTCACCAGGTAGGCCCAGGTCATAACAATTGAGTAGATGTGTGAAAATACTTCATAAAATATCAGTTGTATGAAAAGACTGGGCACTTAGCTACTTTCCTTATGTATCTATTATTCGATGCACTGCTTGCTCTTAATCATAATGAAGGAAAAAAAAAATTAATTGAAGTGGAAAAGAGATGAAGCTTTAATGTGTTGAGCACATGGTTTCTGGCTTCTTTTATGATTTCTTTTTTTCAAATTCTTTCTTATTAGTGTTTTAAAACTGGTGGAATGGATTAATCCTTTACAATAAAGAGCTGCTATGAAAAGGATACAAATTAACAAAAGTATTTATAAAATGGTATGAGCTCTCTTCATTGAAACGTTGCTGTTTAAGATCATTTGTGATCACGGAGCTATGTCTTTTTGTCAAATTTTTTCGAAAATTGATTCATTTAATCTTTTTTAAAAATTTCTCTCTTCTTTTTCTTGGTGTCATCTTTAGTTTTATGTCTGTTTTATGTTATCTTTGGTGTCATCTTTACATTTTTGTTGGATCTTTTGTTGGTGTCACATTTTGCAATGTATGATGTTTGTAAATGATGGACCTTTACAATGTTTGTTTCCTTGCAATTATGATGTTTTTCTATGCATACTTCCTAGAATTACAATTCTGTTTGTCTGATTAAAGAAAACAATGATGTTTTGAAGACTTTGGCATTCCCTTTGTAGCATTTGGTTTCTATTTAGTGTTTGGATACTCACTTATTACTTTCAGGATTACTGCTAAGCAATAATTGTATCATTTCTTGCATTTCAAATCAAAGATGTTCATGTCTTAGCATGTGGAGTTCTCTGACAAAGTCTTTAACTGTTATTTCTAGGGACTGTAATAATATGACCTTTATATCCATTTAATTATGACCTTTGAATTCCTTTAATTATGACCTTGGAAACCCTGTTCCGTTGTTGTAGAAACTTGTGCATAATGGAAATCAGGTTGCAGAGGAGTTCGTGGAAACTGAATATTACGAGGATCTCGGCTGCGTTGACAAGCAACACCACACAGTATCATCCTCAGTATTCTTTTGTACCTCTTTTTAGGTAGTGTTTCTCTTCACAAAGGAAGAAGATGCAGAACTTCTTGGATACAAATTGTACATTTGTTCCCTAATTATTTCATAATTAAAAGTTTTGTATCTATGGATGATGGTTCTACACGTTCAAGATTAATGGAGTGTTAAAATTCATTTAGCACTAGTTTGTTTCAATCATTTTTTATACCTAGATTTGTTTCCTTGTATCATGGCCATCTTATGTTTTTGTCATCCAAGTATGTGGATATATTTCAACAATTGTAGATTTTGGAGGTTACAAGCTCACAGAGTTCAATTGTTGTTTATTGTTGAAAAATACTACAATTTGGCCTTCTATTATTCATGTATTGGCTTATGTAAATCTTACCAGGCATCTTTCTAAGGGAATGATGTACTCCATTATGACTAATTGATTTTCTTTGTCCAAAAACTGCTTTTAGTTTTTCCCTTTGTCTTGTTTCTTATTGTTTTGTTAGATGGATATTATGAACACTTTAAACATGACACTGATTATCCCTAATTATGGCTGCTTTTTTAGATATATATATATATTTATATAGATATATACAGATCATCTTATTATTTTTATTATGTGATTTTCAATTTTAAGATTTTTGAGATTAGACAAATTTTTATTCATTAATTATGACTTAAATTTGTTATTAGTTATTATCATTTTAATGAATTACTTTTTATTATCAATTATTCTTTAATTATGAATATTGATTTTATTTTTTTATTTTAATACTGAAAATATGTTGAAAATTTTAAATTATTTTAAATAAAATACATAAAAAATATTAGTGTCAAAGCAACGCTCAACAATGGTTGTTTTTTATCTAAAAATCTTTTTTTTAAAATAAAAAAAGGACTGTTAAAAACTATCATATTTGCTTAAAATATATATTAATTTTTAAAAAATAAAAAAATAAAATTAGAGGACCAGATATGCCGTCAGATATGGCGGTTCCCATAACTCTCGTATTTGCCCTTTTTTTTTTTTTTTTTTTCAAAAAAAATCTTAATTTTTTACGATGTTTTGGCCAACCATCGTTTTCAAATGTTGTTTTTGAGCAAAAACAATGGTTTTGTAGCCATCGTTTATCAAAAACAACACAAATTTAAATGACGGCCGAAAAATTGCCATGAAACCGCCGTATTAGGGAAAAACGACGACTCCGTGGCCTTCGTATTTGCCCCTATTTTGGTAGTGACAATAGCTAGAACTCTAATACTCAACTTTTAAAAAGCACGTGTTGATGCTTCTTATCACAATACGCAAGCTCAATCCATAGTTGCAAGCTCACAAGATCCATGTTTATACGAATGTTCCAATGAGACAAATTTTACACAAACCAAATGGATTTGGATGCTTGTTAAAATGGTCCATTTAGTTATTGGGATATGACATTGAATATTGGCCCCGACGAACAATCAAAACTCAAACTTTATCACTCTTTGTTATGGAATGTACAATTCTTGGAGAAGCATCTTTCATGATGGATGATTCTAACATTGCCTTTGCATAAGGATGTTGGATTGCTTATATTGATGGATCCTCTGTAGAATGCACTAGAAGTGCTAGGTTTATCCTTCAAAGTCTAGAAGGTACCCATTAGAATTATACCATCAAGTTTGTTTTTTCTATCACCAAGAATGAATTGAAATGCAAAGCTTTATTGGTGGTCCTTTAAATGGTCGCTAGTCTCCATATATATAAGCTAATTGTTCCATCTGATTCATAGATCCTAGTAAGAAACATGAATGCTCTTATGAAGCGAGAGAAGAAAATATAGAAAGTATCTAGAGAAGACACATGACCTTTCTTCCACTTTTACATATCTTAAAGTTGAACATATACCATGAACTCAAAATGGCGAAGCTGATCTCTTGTCAAAAATGAAAGTAGAATCTAAAGTGGATGCTTCTTGGATGGAACCATTGAAGAAAAAAGTTCATTGATGAAGCTACGATTGCTTGTGTTAGCTTGCATCCAACTTGGATGACTTCGACTGTTAAGTATCTCAAAGATTGCATTCTTCTTAATGATGCCATAGAAGCTAAGATAACAAAATTTGTGGCCACAAGGTGCATGATACTGCAAGATCAATTGTATAGAAGAGGCTTTCTTGGCCACTTATTAAGTAAGTTTTGAAAGATGAAGGCAATTATACACTATTAGTTGTAGTGCCCTAGGCGTACTATATGGATGTGGTATTTTGACTATTAAGATTTAATTTATTATTATTAATTTGTATGTTTATTATAAAATAATACCTTTGAAAAATATTAACTATTCTAAATGTCCCTAATCGATTATTCTTATGAGAATAACAATAAAATATGATTAGCATGAAGTTTGATTATATTCATGAGATGAATATGTGCATAACAAATCAAATTCATATGCATTTGTTGAGTGCAAATATTAGACCAACCCACTTTAAGATTACTACATAGATCAAAGTCATAAGGTAATCTCTAATAGTTATGTCATTGAATCCTTAGACCAGGAACTACTATAGTTCTCAACATGAGGATAGTTATGTTTTAACATAATAAAAAATTGTCTTTAATAAGATGATTATAAAGATTGTGATTAAGCATAATAAGAATCATGTAGTGAGATATAAGTAGTTAAGATGGAATTTGTCCCTCTAGTTATAAGAGAGTATCTTTGTGCCCCTTGACAACTGAGACCTAGAAATGCATGGCCGTGCTCAAATGAATTGATAGAGATCAATATAATTTGTTTGAATAGTCTAATTGGGTTTCAAGAAATTAAAGATAGAATGATATAAAGTTCACTTTTATTAATGCTTTATAGTCTATAAAGATATCTTGAGACAAAAGGATTATTCATGGATTATGTGAAGGTTCTCTCAAATTATGAGCTTTTCATTTGACTTTGGTACTTATAGCTTGTGGGCTCTAAATATGGTTTGGGCTTACTACAAACATTAATTGAACCTATAGAGTTGCACATTAAGAACATGCATACAATAATAGTTATGGTATATTATTACTATATGTATTAATTTAAAATTATGAGATTATTTTAAATTACAAATAATAATATTTTATTTATTTAGATTTCCTCATTAGATAAGGAATGCATATAATATTGGATTAAATAAGAAAATCCTTATATTCAAAGGATTAACACTTAAATTATTATTTATTTGAAATTAAATAAATAGTAATTTAGTTTTTAATAAAATCCTTGGAGATAGATACATGTGATGTATTGTGAGTCTTCAATGGTTAACATATGCTCTTGACACATTCTTGCGAAAAGAGAGTTTCTTAAGATGTTTCTGAGACGTTCTTGATACGTTATTAAGAAAAGATACATTCTTGAGATGATCTTGTTCTTGAAAAAAAGAGTAAGAACCAAGAAATTGGTTTTCAGAAAAACAAATTTGAACTAGCATTCAATTTTTCCAATTCTTGTTAGTTCGAGTGTGGATAATTATAGAGGGTGTTTGTCTTTCATGAAGGGAACACCTGTGAGTTCTGAAGAGGTCTTTGAATCCCTATCTTAAGTCTAGCAGTCAAGTTCTTTTATATGATTAAGTACTTAATTCTTCTCCGATTGTACAAAATTTTGAAAAGTAGGTAGAGGAGACGTGATGCTTCAATCTAAGAAATGAAGATTGGTTTTAAATGGTTTGATTCAAAGATATTAATTCTGCAACAAAAGCTCAATCTTTAGTTCAACAATTAAAATCTTTTAGATGATTCGATAATAAATTCAACTCCGATAGAGCTAAATTTTGGACCATAGGTAGAAGAGACTTGTTGCGTCATTATGAATAGTAGAGTGGAGATCTATTTTCAACGATTGGATTCAGAGTTATTGACTACACAATAGAAGCCCTATCTTCAGTTTGACAGTCTGATTTGTTTAGACGATCGGATGATCAATTCTTCTCTGACAGAGCTAAACTTTGACATAAAGTAGAAGACAATTTACTTCAATCTAAATGGTGGAGATCTATTTTCAGTGGATAGATGCAAAATATATTGATTGGAGATCTATTTTCAATGGATAGATGCAAAATATATTAATTTCGCAACAAAAGCTATATTTTTTGTTATTCTACGTGAGAAGTTTCAATCACATGTAGCATTGAAAAGGTTTAAGAGAGAAATCGTCAAAAAGGTAATTTTCGAAAACCTTCTCTTTCGATTTGATTGAAAACACCTATGATCCTTGGTGGGTTAGGAAAAATTTTTATCTTTTTTGCTACGTTTTTGTTCCTGAAAACTAACATATACTAAGTGAGATTCATGAAGTTGTATGTGGAACTCTCATTGGAGCCAAAATTTTGACTCAAAAGATCATGCATGCCAGTTATTTTTAACCAAGTATGGAAGATGATGCTACTACCTTCGTCTGAAAGTGTGAAAAGTGTCAACTGCATGCTAACTTACACATTGTCCAACTAATGAGTTGCATTCTATAACCTCTCCAATTCCTTTCTACAAATGGGGAACAAATATACTAGGTCCTTCAACAAAGGCTATAGTTGGTAAATATTTTCTCTTTGTGGCCATCGATCACTTCACAAAGTGGGTAGAAGCTAAGATTTTAGCCACAATCACTGCGAAGAAAGCTCAAGAGTTCTTTTGAAAAGATATCATCACAAGATTTGGCATACTAAAGGTTCTCACGGACAACAGTAAACAATTTGAAGCAAAGGAGGTCTAAGAGTTATGTTTTGAACTTTACATTGACCATCGCTTCACATCCGTTGGACATCCTTAGATGAATGGTCATGCTGGAGTAATGAATAGGGTCATCCTTCAAGGTTTGGAGAAGCGTTGATGCTTCTAAAGGAAAATGAGGTGAAGAATTATCCAAAAGTTCTATGGTTGTATAGAACAACTCCAAACGAAAAGATGGAAAAATCTCCTTTCAATCTATGCTTCAAATAAATTTAGAAATATATTTGGGTTATATTTGATTCAAAAATTAATTTCTTTTTATTTAAATTATTATATTTTTGTTCTCTATCTTGCGTATTAACTAGTATCTTAGTACAAGATGTGTCACACTTAAAATTTGTGCTTCAAAAAAATACAATCTTGAAAGGAATTGGAGCTGTTACATGATAACGACGTTGGTTAAGAAAGGACATCACAACGCAAGAAGAAAAATTAGATACACCAAATGTTATCAAAGGACGGTGAGATGATTAAATTAATCGAAAAAAATGGAAATATTGGGAATGAACTATTTTTTCAATATTTCCTGCAAGTACTCAAATAATAGGGTCATGAATTTAGAGGGTTTACCTATCATGTAGTTATATATGCTACTCCCAAAAATATGGGAGTTGGTGCTTTCATTGTACTCATTCAAAAGATAAAAGAATCGCATTACACCTATTTCACATTGCATGGAATTATTTTTCTGAAGCAATGTCAACATTTATGATTTTTGGGACAAATAACTAAATTATTTAGGTTTTCATATCTTTTTCTATTTTAATAAATGGTCAAATATCAGTATCACCATATTGCTCTTTTATGAGATTTCAAACAAAGTGATTTACTATCACCTTTTTCTCTTTATTATCTATTTGGAAGGACTATAAAAAATTCTAAAAGAAATATGATGTTGCTAAAAAGCAATCAGATAAAACCTCTTAATTGGGTGTGAGAGAGAAATGTATCCCAATGGGAAAAGCGATTTCCCGATAGGAAATCAGTAATCCCGATGGGAATATAATATGTACCAATATGAATTGGTTGAGGTAAAAAGCATCTTGAAAAAGTGTTTTCCAAAGATCAAGTCTCTCTCAAGAAGCTATTGAAAATAGATTGAAATGGATTCTAATGGTTGAATCCGATGGGAAGAAGGAAATAAAAGAATAGTAAAAGGCCTTCTAAAGATAAGAGAAATCTTGGAGAAAACTCTTGTAAAAAGATGTTTAGAGAG
>JAXGGT010027320.1:0-14629 GCA_035583425.1 Marsdenia floribunda
TTAAGGATTTAGATTTCTTTCGTTTCATATTGGGGCCTAAATTTTTGATTGAATTAAGAAAAAGACCTTGTATTCTTGGGGGAAACCCTGAGAGTACAGTCGTGTTACATCCCGGTTTCGGGGCGTGACACTCCTAGGAAGGAAGCCCCCCATGCAAGAGACATGAAAGTGTCTCATCTTCCGAAAGTAGGCTCTTTGATTCAAATAAGTTTTCCGGAGAGGTTTTCCCACACAAATGCTAACACTCTGCACGCACAATTTTATTCATTTTTGCAGCTCTCCCTCTAACAGTCAAGCATCTGGAGAGCTCCTCTTCAAAAAGTACTCCGTCTTGGCTCCGACCTGGCTTTGTGGTCCCTAAGATTGCCTCCGATCCCAGTAACTTGAGGAGAGAGATTGAGAGGTTCGCCCCTCTGCTCAACGGGCTAGACTTCAACCACCCCATCCTCCGTCGATACATGGGGATGGCCCCCGTTGATAGGGCTGCCACCCCTTCTCTGTTCAAAGACCTTAGGCTCATGGGGCCTGAGGGGTTAAATAATCTCTGTGATGCTCATGTCGCTAGGGTAAGTGTTATGTTGTTATAATTTTGTTTTATAAAACTTCAGTCTGCTTACCCCTTTCTTTTTCATTTTCTTAGCTTTGCACCACCATCCAACAAATGGCCTACTGGGTTGACAAATACAACCAGCACCGCAACAACTCCATTGCCAACTTGGAGATGGCAGAAAGGGTCGGGGCCAAGCTGGAGTCCGCCAAAGGCTGTGCCACTGAAGTCGCCAAGGAGAAGGATGACTTAGCTGCCAAAGTGAAATAGCTAGAGGAACAGTTCAGCAAGTTGGCAATGGAGAAGGAGGGCCTTCAAAAGGCTGTTGAATCCTCCTCTTTGTGGGCTAGGACTGCCGAGGCCAAGGTGAAGGAATTGGAGCAGGAGATTGCCAAGCTGCAAGCCTCTAACAAAGAGCTACTTGGGGGCAAGGAGAAGGCGGAGGCTGAGCTGAAGAGGTTGAGCTCGACCAACCAACGGGAGCTCATCGTCCATGAATTCCAGGCCTCCGCGAAGTACAACAAGGCTATTGGGAAGTGGGCCAATGTCTTCCTGGGGAGGGACAGGCCCACATGGCGCTGCAGCTCCACGACCACTTTGAAGATAAGGCTCTTCTCATCCACACGTTTAAGGGTTCTTTGCAGACCTTGAGTTCCGAAGTGGGGCGAACTTTGTTCCCTTCATTGATGAGGAACTTAAAGAAATTAAAGAGATAGATGTTGAAGATAGCCTTCCTGAGTGGACTCCACCACCAAAAACGGTCTCTTGCTTCTGGGATTTAGTGAAGGAGCTTCCTGCTCCTCCTGTTGTCAAGCCCGCCTCCCCAAGCACTTCCAATGCTGAGGGCCCCGTAGTGGTAGACCCTACTTCTGCCGTCACTCCTGCTCCTGCTGCAGAGTCTGGGGCTTCTCTCCTTGTCCCTCAAATCACTGAGCTTAGGACTTCGCTTCCTGCGGTGCAATAGATCTTACGGAGTCCTACGCATAATTTTGTAATAGACTAGGGTTATTCTTTTTTGTAATAGCTTAGAGAAATTTATGTAAATTTCTTTGATTAATAAAAATTCCAAGTATGCTTCTTCACTCTATCTATGATTTACTGCTTTCTCTTATTCTAAGTAAACAATCTTTCATTGCATAATCTTGTAAACACCAAAGTAAAGCAGCTCGAATGAATAAAAATTGAACAACTTGTTTACTGAAAAGGAAATAGCAACGTCCATACAAAGTAAATTACATCCATCTGAGATTTTAGCTTATCTCGGGTATCCCCTTAAACACTTAAGCATTCAATCAAATGGTATTCTATTTCCTAGGACTGAAACAAGTTTATATTGGAGTAAGAAAAATCATTGATAGAATTTTCTAAGGTGGTCGAAATGCCAAGGATTGGGCAATAAGGTTCCATTGGCTCTAGACAATTTATAGGTTCCAGGTCTAACCTCTTTTTCAACTCGATAGGGACCCTCCCAGTTCGAAATGAGTTTGTTGGCCTATGCTTGTTGCGAAGTAACCTCAATTTTCCTCAACACCAATCTCCAACATGAATTGGTCTCCTAGTGACCTTCCCATCATGTGAAGCTTTCATTTGCTGCTTGTAAGCTTCTAGTCAGAGTCATGCTGTCTTTCGTCAAGAAGATCAAGGTCCATTTTTTGGCTTGTGGCATTAATTCCTTGACCATACTCTGCTACTCTTTGTGTGGGGGGTGCTACTTCGGCTGGTGAGACTGCCTCAGATCCGTATACAAAGGCATATGGAGTCTCGTCTGTGGGGCCCCTAAACGAAGTGTGGATGCCCACAAAGTCTGCTGTAATTCGTCCACCTACTTATTCGATTTGCCTTCTAAATTCTTCTTTAGAGCATTAAGGACGAGCTTGTTTGCGGCATGCCCATTTCCCTAAGGGTGAGCCACGAAGAACTTCCAATATTATATATCGAACCGTTCACACTTCGAAGTGAACTTTTTTTAGAACTGTGTGCCATGGTCTGAGACAACGGCTCGCGGTACTCTGAATATGCAAAGTACATTGTCATGGAAGAAACTAAGACGTTATCTTCTGTGGGGTGAACTAGTGGCTTTGCTTCAATCCACTTCGAGAAGTATTCAACGACAACGACCAAATACTCGAATTTGCGCCCTTTCCTTTTGAAAATTTACCCATTAAACCCATGCCCCATATGTCGAAGGGCCAAGTATAACTGGGGTTTGCTCAATAGAAGGTCGTCTAGGGATGTAGGAGTACAATTGGCAGCTGAGACATTTTTTCGCGTAGGCTTCAGCATCCCTCCAAAGTGTTGGCCAATAGTACCCTTGAAGGATAACTCTTTGTGCAAGGGACCTCCCGCCGGGGTGGCCTCTGTAAACCTTTTCATGCAGCTCGAACAAAAAATCTTGGGTTAATTCGGGCAGCACACATCGTAGGAGTTGCTTCGAAAATGACCTCCAATATAGGAGATCTCCAATGATGATATACCGTGCTAATTGCTTGCAAATTTGCTTCAACCTAACGGGGTCATCTAGCAGTTTCTGATGCTCAATGTACTCTCAGAGCTCGTTGATCCAACTCTTTGGGATATCATCGATTTGCATTAGACTTTCGTTTGCTTTTATCGATGCGACCTCCTGTATTTCCACTAGGATCCCTTCGCTGCTTGGTGACTCCACGGAGGCGACCTTTGCTAAGAAATCACTTGTATGTTACTTTCTCTTCTAATGGCCTCAATCGAGAAGAAATCCAACCCTGATACCTGCCTTTGTGCCAAATGTATATATTTGGTCAAATTGTCCGAGTTGACATTGAATTCTCTAATCATTTATTTCACTACAACTTGGGAGTCGCTAAAGACTTTTTAAGAGTTGATGGCCGCTCTCCTGGTCGAACGGAGGCTGATAATGAGGGCCTTGTGTTTGGCTTTTGTTGTTTGTCAACTAAAAGTTAAGTTGCACGCTTCGTTCCAGGACTTGGGTCCCCTCTGGTGACTGGAGAAGGATACTGGCCCCTGCTCTACTAGAGTTGACTGCCTCGTCAATTTGCATGACCCATGCTTTGTCAGGGACTTCATGAGTTGGCCCCAAGGCGGTCTCTTTGAGAATGAGCATTCTACCAGGAAGTCGGCCAGCACCTGACCCTTGATTGCTTTTCGTGGGATGAAATTCACTTCATAACCACTTAGCTTGACGGACCATTTGAGTAGTCTATCGGATTGGTCCATTTTATGGAATATTCGGTGAAGCGGTAAGTTAGTGTATACATTAATAACATGGGACTCAAAATAAGCTCGGAGTTTTCGAGCTGCGATAACTAAAGAATAAGCTAAATTTTCTATATTAGGGTACCTGAACTCATGTCCGTTAAGAACTTTGCTTACATAATATACTGGTAACTGTCTTTTGTCCATTTCCCTAACTAAGGCGGCGGCCACAGCTACGTCTGCAGCTTACATAATATTATTTTTATAGGCAGTTGTCGATGCCAGGTGTTGTCAGGGAGGCCTCAACAATGACTAAGCTATGGCGAGCTTTGGTTGTGGGCGCCATCTCAAAGCACGAGAAAGTTATGGTTTCTCCACTATTGAGGAGCTTAGGGGCAGTGTAAGTAGAGCAAAGTGAGTGAATCTGCCTCTTCGATTGTGATATTGAAGGAGTTCCTGTCATTATGACTTCGATCACTCTTTTCCCGCTTTCTCTTCAACCCCTAGCTTCTTCTACCCTCCTAGGATGGTTATCAGCCTTATATTCCAATAAGTAACCGTCCCAGAGAAGATGTTCGATGGCCTTGCACAGTTGTATGCAATTCTTTGTCGGATGGCCATGATCTCGGTGGAAGGAACAAAATTTAGTCTGGTCCCTAGTTTTGTTTGGGTCCAGGGGGAGGGGTCCTTCACTCCGTGTCTTTCTTTCAATTGATAGATAAGACTTTCCCTGGTGACATTGAGAGGAGTGTAGGTTTCCTCTCCCTTCTTTCCTCTCCCTTCTTGTCCTTCCTATATCTTATCAGTCTTGGAAGGGGAGCGTTGATTCTTGCTTCCAGACTCGTATTCTTTGTTCTTCTTGGAACTACTGGGTGCGGAAGAGGATGCGCCCTCTGCCAGGGCCACTTTCCTGGCAACATCAAACATATCTCTCAGCATGCACGGCTTCCAGAGTTGCAGTTCAGTGTACAGAGCGGTTGATTTGAAGCCTGCTTCGAAACATATGAGGACGGTGTCCTCACTAAGTCCTTCTATTTCGTCATGGACAGGAGTGATTCCCCTTCACGCTGCTTAACGTTGGCAAGGTCTCCTCGGGTTTTAGGTATCACTCGGCAGTGCTGAACTTATCCATGAAGGACTTCTCCATTGCGACCCAAAAATGAATAGAGTTTGACTTTAGAGAGGTGTACCAGGATAGGGCTTTGTCGGCCAGAGTATTGGGGAAAGCTCGACAAAGCATAGCTTCGTCATTCGTAATAAGCCCTATTGCTGAATTATAGCGGCATATGTGCTCTTGGGGTCTCGCTTGGCCCGAATAGAGAGCAAACTGAGGTAACTTCAGGGAGGGGTTCGATGGTACTTCCTTGATCCACATCGTAAACAGACCTATTTCAATGCCCTTGGATTTGGTAGTTACTTGCTTCATCCTCGGAGGAGAGGCCAACGTTCAACCTCTTTGAGTCAGGTCTTAGCATCGCCGCAGGCCGAGCACAAGGACGAGAAGAATGGTGCGATTCCCCAACTTTGCTCCTAGTGTGGTGTGTTCATTACCTTTTGGAGCGTGCAACGCTGGCATGGCCAGCTAAGGCTCTCGCCTAAGCTTTTGTGCGAGTGTGGGTTGTCCCTCGTGAAGTACTAGGGGCTTGGGTAGCCCTAGTGGCTTCTGCTACGGGCACAGGTGGCAACAAAACCTGCCCAATCTCTACCATCCGCCTGCTCAATGTTGCTCATTCTGCCCACGTCTCATTTTGCTTTCTAAGCCACTCCATTTCCCTGCTCCAAGGGCTCCCGGTGTCCGCTCATAGGGTCAACCGTGGTTTGGCTCCTCTGCCTGTTGAGCCTCTCCCTCAGATCCTCTAAAGGAGATCCAAGATGTTCAGTGGCTAGTCGCCTGTGTGTGGAAGGTTCCTTCCGGTGGTATCCCAGAACCCTTTCCAACCCAAACTAATCCACCCGGGTGAGGTTACCCCTTCACCTCTTGGCAAGCCAGAAGTAAGGGAAGATTCGACCCCTAGACCTCTTGGCAAGCCAAGAGTCCTCTAAGGGAAGAAACCTAGTCAACATGCCAGTAGAAGTTCCTCAAAAATAAAAATTATATATATATCTATAGATCTTATAGGGGAAAAAAAAAATTGAATTCCACTGTTGTACTATTGTGAGAAAAAAAAAAACAAACAAACAGTGGAAGAATCACATGATTATGTATGATGTTTGTGGAATTCACCTAATTAATTAATAGAGTCGATCCAGATAGAGTGGAAATTTTCAAAAGTATATAATTTAGAGAGCCAAATTTCAATGATAGGGTTGTATTTTATTAATTAATAATTAGAAAGTATCAATTGCAAAACAAATAAATTTATAGATAGATATACAACCAAGGTATGATGTCAATTATGTTTTCGTAACTCATCATTGATTATAATAAAATTTAATTATTTTGTGATAAATTAGTTATAGTCATGTTTTGAGTTTAATGAGTTGGAGCAATAAGAATTTGAAAGACCTAATTCAAGATTGATAGGTAAAAGAGACGACCGACGATACAACACATGTATATATCTATCAGCACTTGATAACTAAACAATAACTAAAAATCACTTCTTTTATTAATCATTTGTTCTAAAATTACTTGAATAATTACGAATTCAAATTTTAGATGGCAAAATAATTTAAAATAAGAATCAATATATAAGTTCTACACTATCTTATTAATAAAATTAAACACAGAAGATTTCATGAACACGATAATCAAACCTCGAGTTTAACAACTCATGTCTTTAAATCAAATTTAATTTTTGTCCTCTAAAGTGAGAATCGAGTTCGAGGTTTTCAGAATGTCTTACAAATGTTTATTTATAATACAAAATTTTAAGAGACCTAATAGATTAAGAAATATAACTCTAATATGACTTTAAATTTTGATGAGTTCTTAGAATCTTGGAATTCTTGACAATCTTGAAATTGTTGTTGTCTTGTCAAATTTTGAATCTTTTTTTTCTTATAAATTTCAAGAAAACTCAAAAAAAAAAAAAAAATGATTATAACCTATAAGACACAAAGGATAAAACCTAAAAAACAAATAGAAATAAAGATAAATAAAATTTTTTTTAAAAAAAATTGATACAAAATATATTATTTTATTGCACTTACCAGTATAATAATTAGCAAATATTATGTTATCCTATGAAATTATATATTTTCCTTTGATACATTTTTTAATTTATATTTTCCAATTAATAATTCTTAATTTTTTTTTTTTTCGTAAAAGAGTATATAGTTAATAATATTTTAATCTTTTAACATATATTTCAACATCTTTGGTAAAAACTTCGCTTGTCACGACAAGAAAATAATTGGAGAGATTACTATATAATTAGGGAAATTTTTAAAATTTGTAAAAAAAACACTGATTTGGTTAATGATGTTTCACTATTGGGACTTCCTTAATTTATACGAGTCCATTACACACACATATACATATATATATATATATATATATGTGTGTGTGTGTGTGTGTGTGTGTGTGTGTGTGTTTGTGTATGTATCTGGCGATTTTAGGTCGTTGTCCTCTTTTTGTAATTATATTCTTTAATTGGTTTAGGGTAGTTTGGATGTCTTAGTATACACCTACTACAATAATTCATGAAGCTTGCTGTATTTCTTTATAAATTAAAAATTTTGTCCCGGAACGTATAATTGTTTACTTGGATTGATCGTCTCGACTTCTTTAAACTTTTCTTCTGCAATTGTTTATATGTATATTCGATTCTTTCACAATCTACATTCTCTAATCAAATAACAAAATTCTTAAAAGTTTCTATATAAATAAATCAAAACTTCAAGAACACATATGAAAATGAGATTCATCATATAGACCTCTACATTCTATAGAAGAAAAAAAAAAAAAAAAAAAAAATGAGTCACGGTACCAAAGTATGTGGAGGAGAGGAGTTCAAGAAAATAATAGAAACCCTTCCCAGAGAAAAACGGTGGACGGATCAATGGGATATGTATCAGTACCAAGGGTTTTGGTACTCTCACGAGTTCTTGGAGAGATTAATGTCAGTTCAAGAGAAGTTCAAAGCTCAACCCACAGATATTGTGTTGTGCAGCTTCCCCAAAACTGGGACGACATGGCTCAAGGCGTTGAGTTTTGCTATCGCTACGAGAAATCGTTACGGCAGCGGCGATAAATATTCAACTGCCCACAGTACTAACAGTAACAGTAGTAGTCGTCGTCGTCATCCCTTGCTTACTTGTGTGCCTCATGAGTGTATACCCTTTCTGGAGATCGATCTAGTAGTTCAAGATGATGATGATGGCAGCGGCTGCAAAAGAGATCCCCAACTTCCTTTGTTGTCCACGCACGTTCCCTATACTTCCTTACCAAAGTCTATAGTAGAATCACCGGGGTGCAAAATTATTTACATATGGAGGGATCCAAAGGATACGTTTGTTTCCCTGTGGTATTTTCTAAAGAAGTTCATTGGAAATGCGGAAACAAAACAGGAGTTGTGCTTTGAAACCGAGTTTGACCGATTTTGTCAAGGGAAATCGTTTTACGGACCATTCTGGGACCATGTTCTAGGGTTCTGGAGTGCAAGCTTAGAGTGTCCCGGCAGGGTACTTTTCTTGAAATATGATGATATGAAAAAAGACACCTTGTTCTACATCAAGAGGTTGGCTGACTTCTTGAATCAACCATTTTCAGAGAAGGAAGAGAATGAAGGGGTGCCTCAGAAAATAATGGAGCTTTGTGGTTTTCAGAATTTGAGCAGTTTAGAAGTGAACAAGACTGGTAAGCATCGCACCGAGACTGGTCTTGGGATCAACAACAGTTTATATTTCAGAAAAGGGGAGGTGGGAGATTGGAAAACTCACTTAACCATGGAGATGACCGAGAGAATAGATGCCATTACAATGAAGAAATTTGGTGGTTCTGGCCTTCAATTTTAATTATATATAAGTGAGCCATCATCATTAACATTTCTACAAATGATAATAATAATCTGTCTGAAATTCTGAGCTGTGTTTAGCTTTTCTTTCATTATTTCACTAAATGAGGACAAGAAATGCATGGATTGATACCTTGGGATCAAGACTGTTCAAGTTGAAAATCCAACTGTACTTGTTTTAACTAGTATTCCTCAACAAAGTATCTCCTCATTAATTAGTATTTTAACAGTAAGTACAATAAAACATGTGAATATAAATGCAATGAAATAATCATTAAATTATTAATAGTTAGTATAATTTATTTCAAGGTATTAATTGTTAATTAATTGAGTTGTTTTTTATACCCAAAAAATAATGGAGTTGGCTAGTTTTTCCAATTTGAGATCTTTGGAAGTGAATAATATATGGTCTCCCTAGAGGCATAATTATTGACAACAGTGCACTC
Organism: Marsdenia floribunda; assembly: GCA_035583425.1. Classification (NCBI taxonomy): domain Eukaryota; kingdom Viridiplantae; phylum Streptophyta; class Magnoliopsida; order Gentianales; family Apocynaceae; genus Marsdenia; species Marsdenia floribunda. The sequence goes on from JAXGGT010027320.1 coordinate 9,144, forward strand.
TTCAGAAAAGGTGAGGCAGGAGATTGGAAAAATCACTTGACAAGGGAGATGGCGGAGAGAATGGATCAGATTATGAAGCAGAACTTTGATGGCTCTGGCCTCACACTTTGAGAGGCACGTCTCTCCATCTCTCCTGCATTTTTCCTATTACTCTTGGTCAGAATTAATTAAATTCAAGAACCATGCTTCCATCCCCAGACAACAAACATTCCAAAATTAAAGAAAACCTATGGTTACTTAAGAGGAATCCAAAATTCATCTTGAAGAGGAAGTGACATCTGGCATAGTAAACAAACAGTTGTTACATTTGGGCTTAATGAGCTCACCCGGAATGTTTATATTTTACTTCAACTATCGGAATGAGGAGTTCAACCTGATGTGATGAGAAGGTGGCAAACGAGACGAGGTCAAGTCACCTCGACATATTATTAATCAGCCTCTCATGAAGATTATAATTTTCAATATAATCTTATAAATATATTATAATAGTCAAAGATCAAATATATTCAACGAAAGGAACAAGAAACAAGTCTTGCCTTACAATATTAAAAGACTTCTACTTGGATGGTAAGAAAGGTAAAGCTTTTTTCATATAAATACAAAAATTTTGATCTATTACTGACTAATCACTTCAGAGGGGCAAAAAGAAGACACCCTCTCCTGATTGCCTTGTTTTGCAAGTGGTAGTTGCCCTCAAAGATATCCACTTCATCCGGAATTAACGGTTTGTTCTTCACATCCACATCAAAGATCAAATTCTCCAATTGTGATCCCTTTACAATTTCCAGTTCGTTGGTTGATTGTAGCATCAACTTGGTTCCGTTACCCAAAGTGGGTTTTAATTGTATATATCAGTACCAAGGGTTTTGGTACACTTACGGCTTCTTGGAGCGGTTAATGTCAGTTCAAGAGAAGTTCAAAGCGCAACCCACAGATATTGTGTTGTGCAGCTTCCCGAAAACTGGGACTATATTGTTCAAGGCTTTGAGTTTCGCTATCGCTACGAGAAATCGATCGTTACGGCCGCGGTGATGAATATTCAACTACCCACAATACTGACAGTGACATTAGTAGTCGTCATCATCATCCCTTTCTTACTTGTGTGCCTCATGAGTGTATACCCTTTCTGGAGATCGATCTAGTACGTAGTTCAAGATAATGATGATGGCAGCGGCTATAATAGAGATCCCCAACTTCCTTTTGTTGTCCACGCACGTTCCCTATACTTCCTTACCAAATTCTATTGTAGAATCACAGTGCAAGATTGTTTACATATGGAGGGATCCAAAGGATACGTTTGTTTCGGTCTGTTATTTTCTAAAGTTCATTGGAAATGCGGAAACAAAATAGGAGTTTTGCTTTGACACTGATTGACCGATTTTGTCGAGGGAAACCGTTTTATGGTCCGGGACCATGTTCTAGGGTTCCGCAATGCAAGCTTAGAATGTCCCGACAGGGTTCTTCTCTTGCAATATAAAGAAAGACACCTTGTTCTACATCAGGAGGTTGGCAGACTTCCTGAAGGGGTGCCTCAAAAAATAATGGAGCTGTGTAGCTTTGAGAATTTGAGAAACTTGGAAGTGAACAAGAATGGGTATTATTGCCCCCAGCTAGGTGTTGCAATTGAAAACAGTGTCTTCTTCAGAAAAGGAGAGGTCGGAGACTGGGAAAATTACTTGACGAAGGAGATGGTGGACAGAATTGATGTGATTACTGAACAAAAATTTAGTAATTCTAACTTCACATTTCAGTGATTAATTGATTACGTATGATCGAATATATATCTTTCAAGTGGATGATCATGATGTATGACATTTATTGGATATATATATATCTTATATAATTTTGATTATTTTTTAATTATTTCTTGAGTGCTACGTATTTGTTTGGAAGATTTGTCACTAATTAATTATCAACAGCAATTTTTTTTTTTTTTTTTTTTTTTGTGTGTGTTATTTTCCACCTTCTCCCTTGACTACGTACTAATAATTGAAGATTCTTATTAAAAAAGAAAAAAAAAAATGCCAGCTAGCTGTTACCTTAACACCTCAGGCAAACTATATATATATATATCCAAATTCATTACAAAGATTTCGATATGGATCATCTGTAGAATGGCAAATTAAGAGAGAAAAAAATGTTCGAATTCCAATGTTGTATAATTGTTATAACAACAACAACAACCAAAAAAAAAAAAAGTTGGAAGCATCACATGATTGTGTAATAATTACAAAAAATAATAATAAATGAAATTATATATTTTTCTTGAATACGAATTTTAATTAATATTTTACAATTAATATTTCTATATTTTTTTTTTATTTTTTTATAAAACAGTGTGAATGTAAAATTTTAAAAGTATTATAGAATTTTTAATAAAAATTTCAACATTTTTGATAAAAACTTGTCTTGTGAAGACAAGAAAAAATTGGAGTACTATATATAATTATGAAAACTTTTTAAAATTTGTAATAAATCATTGATTTGGTTAATGATGTTGGGAAAAAAATGTCATATTGATTATTTGGCATGTGTCAATAACTTGACGGGATAAATTCTCATATAAATGAGATATTAAGGGTGTGTTTGGACTAGCTTTAATTTTGAGTTAAGTGGGTTATTTTCAAAATAAATTGGATTTTTTTGTTTGGATAAGAAACGAATTTTTTTTTTTTTTTTTTTTTTTGTCTCTCAACTTACAACCAAAGAGCCCCCACACTTTCCAATTTCTCTCTTTCAAGAATGGGTCTCACTCTAATTTTTGCATTTCATTTACTAGACAACTTTTTCACTCTCAAAAGTAACTTCTCGTTTTCCGCAATAAAATTCATTCAACTTAAAATAAAAACTAATCCAAACACAGTCTAAGTCAGTCAAGTTGAAAGCCAACTGGCCCGCAGCTAAAACCACTTTAATGAGCCTCAGTATGACCTGAGCTCACCTTGGACTGAGTTGATCATATCTCACTTTGCTACTTTACCTCTCCACTTGGTCATAATTTGTATTATACATTAAAGACCAAACAAAGTGGATTAAATTATAAACAATATAATTATTATAATTATTTATACTATTAAAAATATTTCATCTTTTAATTCGAAAGTATGGTTCATTCTTTAAGAACCAAGACTCCCTTCATACACGTGTATAATTTACTACATAAACAAGTGTCATCAGATGGTGACTTAGCACCTTCCTTTCTTATAAACAACATAAGGTAAATTTTCCTTTCTAAGAAGAATGAGAATATAACGGGATACTCATGATACTCTTCGGAGGGACAAAAGGAGAAAAATCTTTAATTTGTCTTGTTTTACAGATTGTGGGATTCTTGTTCCAACTTTTTTCATCAAATCAATCATTTTTCTTTCAAAGACAAGAAAGATCAATATCGGAGAACCTCCTAATAAAGCTTCTACTCATTCCATAGCTTTATATTTTCCAGATGTTCTTTTAATTGGTTTAGGGTAGTTTGGATGTTTTAGTATTCACCTACTTCAATAATTCATGACACTTGCAGAATTTAATCCTTTGGAAATCAAAAGCCTTTGTCCCTTAATATAATTGTTTACTCGGATTTATTGCCTTCATGACTTCTTTGAACTTATCTTCTGCCCTTGTTTTTATGTATATTCATATCTCTCACAACCTATACACTTTAAACAAATTAAAAAAAAAAAAAAAAAAAAAAAATCCTATAAAATTTTCCATATAATTGAATCAAAATTCCAAGAACACATCAAAACGAGATTCATCATATAGAACTCTCCTTTCTACAGAAGGAAAAAAAAAAAAAATGAGTCACGGTACAAAAGTCTGTGGGAAAGAGGAGTTCAGGAAAATAATAGAAACCGTTCCTACAAAATTCCATAAAAACTCCGAAAAAATAATTTAAAATACAAAACAAGGATAAAATCTAAAAATATAAATAAAGATAAATAAAATAAAAAAATTTGATACAAAATGTATAACTTTATTGCACTTACCAAGGAATAATTAGAAAATAATGTTATTCTGTGAAATTATATATTTTCTTTGATTCACTTTTTAATTTATATTTTTTACAATTAATAATGCTTAATTTTTTATTTTTTATTTTTATAAAAAAGTGTATAGTGAAAAATATTTTAATCTTTTAACATATATTTCAACATCTTCTGTAAAAATTTCACTTGTCACGACAAGAAAATAATTGGAGAGATTACTAATTTTTAAAATTTGTAATAAAACATTGTTTTGGTTAATGTTGTTTCACTGTTGGGACTTCCTTGATTTATACGAGTCCATTACACACACTATATAAATATATATATATACAAACACACACACACACACACATATATATATATGTATGTATATTGGCGATTGGCCACTTGTTGTAATTATATATTCTTTAATTGGTTTAGGGTAGTTTGGATGTCTTAGTATACACCTACTTCAATAATTCATGACGCTTGCTGTATTTCTTTATAAATTAAAAATTTTGACCGTAACGCATAATTGTTTACTTGAATTGATAATAACTTTTCTTCTGCAATTGTTTATCTGTATATTCGATTCTTTCATAATCTACATTCTCTAAACAAATAACAAAATCCTCTAAAAGTTTCTATATAATTAATGAATCAAAACTTCAAGAACACATATGAAAACGAGATTCATGATATAGACCTCTCCTTTCTACAGAAGAGAAAAAAATAAAAATGAGTCACAAGCATACAGAGCATACACCACAAGCCTCTATTAAATCATACAAGTTTACTACTGTCGCCGCCCCCTCTCTGTTCCTTATTATTATTTAAATCCATGCAAATCTTTTGCTTGCTCCGTATATGGATTCTAGAATGTTGACAGTTGATGTAAGAAAACCATGTTCATGCTATTGCCTCCACAAAAGTAATTGTTTACTTGGATTGATTCTGTCGACTTGTATGAACTTTTCTTCTACAATTGTTTATTATATATTGATTCTTTCGCAATTTACACTCTCAGTACAAATAACAAAATCATATCCTATATATAAAAATTTCTATATAAATGAATAAAATGTAAGAATAATATATGTATATATATTATAATCTATAATTAAATCCCAAAACCTTTACGTCAGATTATCAAAAATTAACAATAAGGATTTGCAGAAGCCTACCTGAATCCATCTTGGAATGCTTATAACCTTGAATCTACTTTAAAGATATGAAGTATTCTTGGGACCTGTATAAAACGGGATTATAGTCGGGAATTATGGTCTTCCAAGAGATCTATCGGAGTTAAAGGATCTATTCTACTGACGGGATATAGAAGAGAAACTCTCGATATTCTTCCGGGAACCATAACCTCTTATTTATAATAATAATAACCCTAGTCAATCCATCACAGACTAGGATTAGGGTTTCTACATAAGTGGGTCCATACTTTGTATTTGATGCACAAAAGCCCATTTAACTTAATTAGATCACTTTAATTGGGCTTATTAATTATGATAG